>BKCP01005705.1:211161-251806 GCA_008636005.1 Striga asiatica
TTTAAATTCCAACTATTTATTTAGTAATTCCATTAATTACTAAATTAATATCCAAAAATACAATTAATCAATTTAATTGATTAATTTAATATATTCCTTTAATTGACATCTAATCAAATTAGTTTTGTCAATTAATTCTAACTCTTTAGAATTACTATTTGAATTTTACCTTCATTCAAAAATTGGTGTGACCTTTTGGGTTCACAATTAATACTAGTAGTGGGCTTACAACTCTTTGTAATTTGAATTAATCTAATTAATTCTTATTCATGAAATTAACTCCTTAATTTCAAGAACCCACATATCATGGGAACATCTAGCAAGTAGCATGAATCTAGTATTAAGTGAATAGCGAGTAAACCTATTTTGATTACAAGTCCATACATGTAAAATCCTTTCGACATCCAATTTCCCGATTAAATCTTGGGTATGATTTTGTCGAAACCCAAATTGATTTAATAACTATGATTCCATTTCAAGTTTAGTAATTAGTTTATGAATCTCTATTCATCCCGCCTTGGCGAAGGACTTTGAATTACTAACTATGAAACACATAGGAAATTCACGTATCTTCATACGTGTCGAATCCTTTGTTGGCCACTGACAAACTTCCATACATATTAATATAATACCCAAAATATCCCTTTATACGATTGTGCTAGCAACCAAAAGGATAAATCAAAGTAAAATATAATATGCACAAAGTTACCATCGTGCCTCAAGTCTAAGGATTAGTCATGTACTATTGTAACATGAAAATTATTCGACATGATAAACTTTCATTAAGAATTTTCATACGGTCATGTTCAGTGAACTTGTTCTCTAACAAGCACCCACATATATGTATTTGCGTCCCACGCTAATGTTGATGGAATGCAACATTCTTGTCCAACAAGTATACAACATATGTTCAAGTCTTTTCCGGATTTATTCGATATCCCATCTCGAAACATCCAACGACTTGGAACTGTATTTAAGATCACAGCTTTCAAGGTATTTTCCATGATCACCATCTCTATGCGCAACCATACCTTATAGCTATATGTGATCTAGGGATTTTATCTTAAGTGCAAATATAGGATAAATGCTTACTCTTAAAAATAAAGTAATGCCTTTTAATTAATATAATTCCAATAGATTGTATTTACAAGTAGAATACGTCCAATCTGATTGGAACGCCGGGTATCCTACTCTAACAGGTAATACACTACAACAAGAGAAATCCGAGTTATAATTGACTTTATGGCCAACCGACTTCAAATAAGATTGAAAATTTTTAACTCGAAAGTTACCTGGTTGAAAACAAGGATCTGAAATTTCAGGGCAAAGACCAGCCGTTTTCAACCGCGAGTCCTTCAAAATCAGCTTGAAACTACTGTTCTTTCTTCAACTTCAATAGCTCGGCAATTCTTCCTTTCAACTCCGCACCGAGTTTTAATTCCTTTCTTCTAGCGGCAAATAGTAAAATTGCTGACCTGTTAGTACAAAAATAAAGTAAAGTCAGAGCAACTCGGTACAAGCGACATCAAAAAGGACTTACAATAAGCAGAATTAATTTCAATGGGTATCGACATCCCATCGATTAAGGGTTTAGAAAAATTTGGAGTTTGCCAGTCTCCGCCAACCCATAACCACTTCTCTTGGAATCCGTGGAGAGAATCTGGGATATCGGTAACTAAGTCGCCGACTTTCAATCCGCCTTGTGGTTTCCCCGCGCAAGCGTAACAAATCAACGGGTCGGTTACTTGTCTGTCGGCACATCTTCTAAACGTAAAGAGACTTCTTATCTCTTCGACCGTTGGCATATCCCAACCCTTTTCCTTCAATAGCACCATAAGACTGATGATCCTCTTCCATGTATTTGGTGCTATCTGACATAAACCGAATCCCCAATCTCTTAGATAGTCGATAATCAGAGCAGGGAGTGGAAATCTCAATCCCGACCTCAACGAATCAGCGAAAACGCCTACACAACCTGAAGGAGGGCAGGTTATTCTTTCTCCCGGATAAGGAGCAAACAACCTTACCGAGGAAGGAACATAAACTTCCCCCTGAAGCATGACGATGTCGGCATCAGTCAAAATGCTCGGCTCACCTCTATACTCATCAATTGGTTCGGGCCACCGACATGCAGGACGCCTCCAATAATCCGGAAGAGACATAGCATTATCTTCTACCGACTTGTCCTCCTCGATTATGTCCGTATTCATATTTAATCTCTCTACAAGAATGGGATCCCACCGAAAATACTCCAGAGGCAGTTCCAAATCCTCATCGGTAAAAATCCTAACCTCAGAGATAGTACGACTACTGCTATCTTCGGCGTGAGAAGTCATCTTTCCGAAATCGATTAGAAAATTAAAACAAATTCGCAATTGACGAACGAAAAAATACAAAAACTAGGGCAAAGTCTTACCGAAAATGCTAACGCCCTAAATTGAAGAAGATGCGAAAGGATTACGCAAATTGCACAAGATGGAAACGAGAGGAGAAATCTGAGAAGGATTAAGCACAAAGATGAAAGCAAAAAGTTTAGAAATCTAAAGTAAAAAAACCCTTCACAGTCAAAACCGACAGCAATTTATAGGTTTTGATTTATAACCATTGATCAAACCCAGGATCGGCGCGTGTAACGGACGTGTCACTAAATGGTGCAACGTTACAGTAATGATTAAGAGACGTGGGCAAATCCTGAAACGCCATGTCGCTTGACAATTCTATCCATTGGACCCATTAAATGCGGACGCGTCTTTTGAGAACTGCCACGTCAGTCCAAACGTTACACAACCGTCGCAGACAAAATCAATGGCAAAACCAAGTGTTCTCATGTCGGTTATAAAGTAAAAGAGAAGTCGGAGAACAACCAAGTCGGAACTAAAAGACAATAACGACATCAGCAGCCATTTTTACGAAAAGCTCAAAATACCCACTAATGTCGGGGGCCTCTCTGTTGATGCCGACTTGGTTTCATAAGATTAGAGCTAAAGACTAATCGCCTCGTTCGATCAATGGTCCCCCAGAAATAACTTAACTTGGCTCAAGTCGGTACTATATTAATTAATTACCGACTTCTTGATGGTCAAACCGACGTCCAGATGATCGACAAAGTAAAACCGAAAACTGACAACTTATCAGAAGCCGATAACCGACTTCACCGACATTATGAATATGATCTTCAAAATATTATCCATTCATCCGACATCCGAAGAGATCGAATTTTCAAGCAAGAGGAGCTGTACACATTCGATTGGACCATCAAAATAAAAAGCAATCATTGATATTTCTTCATTCCACTACACACCGTTTAATTGAAGCTGCTCAACATTAAATGCAATCTTATCTACCTCGAACAAAAAGACAAAAGCGATCGTACTATAAATAGCAGAATTTATAGTTGAACGAGGGCTCTCTCTTTTTTTTTTCGGATCTTTTGGATACACATTGTACACGAACTTGAGATGATCTCGGTTAAGAACAAAAAACCGACTTCTTGTACTCTTGTGAACATATCAATAAAATCTAATTTTATATTTATCTTCGTTTAAACTCACACAGCTGTTTATAATTTTGAGTTGTTAATTTCATACAACAACAACTGGTCTAGTATATAATATCCTATATCATCTAGTCCCCCCACTCTAGTCGAGTAAGCATGACTCGATCCAAGAGTGAAATTCCTCTTCGGGCTGTTTCATTCAACCTGCCACTGAGGTTATAATTTGAACAAATCATCGACCACCAAATAGTTACCAAACCTCCAAATGAGCATCGAGACCCCAAATGAACACCGAATGACAACTAAGGTCAAAAACTGAAAGACCCGCCACTGAGGTCGAATACCGAAAGACCTGCCTCTGAGGTCGAATACCAAGATACCTGCCACTGAGGTCTCCAATAGGATTCATGTCTTCACCTACCCAACGCCAGGATCGACCACCCAGCCCGGAGGCCTTAATCAGGGTGGATTTTGATGTTTGAACACATGTCCACCCTCGAAGGAGTGGTCGTTACATGTGACCACCCAGCCCGGAGGCCTTAGTCATGGTGGATTTTAGTCTTCGAACACATGTCCACCCTCGAAGGAGTGGTCGTTACATGTTACCACCCAGCCCGGAGGCCTTAGTCATGGTGGATTTTTTTCTTCGAACTGCTCGAACACTTCGACCTGCCACTGAGGTCGACAAGGAAACACACCAAAGACCACGAGACAGAATAGTAATTGATCATTTTCGTTAGTCTCATCAAATGCATAGTTATATCGAGCAAGATATAAAAATAAAAAAAAAATCAAGCATTTTATCGACCTCCCTTTTAGGTCTGTACACGACGACCTGAGTTGTTGTTTTCTCCATGCTTCCCACTCCTCACCATAGCCAATATCCAGGTCACCTGCCCATGCATTTTCCTCAAATAATTCAACAGATTCCATTAGTTGCATTTTATCCACATCATCCAATTTGCAATCCCGATAGCAATAATAACAAAAGACGAATGAATCAAAGCAATCATATTGGTCCATATGCTTTTATACCACACCACAATCTACATGCAAGTCTCTTTACCACGATATGAAACCGCATAAATACCCATTCAAATGTATAGTCGACCAGAATTTCGCAAAACCATGAATTCGACAAGCAATTACAACAAACCATACTCTGCAGCTACAAACAATCATTAAACGAATGCACCAAACAAAAATTCGAATGAATTACTTCCAATACCGAGCTCCTTAGTCATGACGACTCGAGACTGGCCAGCCCAAAGGCCTTAGTCGTGCCAGATTTTGTTCGAGGGTCCACGTACACCTCATTTTCTGCATTTTGTTAGTCACCCAAAGAATAATTCCAGACATATCCAGATACACCACAATTTCAGCAACATTTCACCCAAAATATTCAAACAATGAACATTCCTCCCAAAAAAGAGTGCTAAGAGACTCCATATGTCACAAAATAGTGTCAGTCGATCTTGACCATCGACAAGAGTTGAGATTAATTTTATACCTGAAGGTCGAGAATGCCACTCCCAATTATCCTACGTCTCCAAAAAAGAATGATTTCTGCCTCTGAAATCACCACCTGCGATCGGCACCATCCCGACTCGTCCATCCTTATCACCCTGCTTTGATGGCTTCGTGCTCGCTCATTGTGTTCTCGAAGCTCCACAACTCGTCCGTCATAGCTTGTCGAGACTCGGGTTATTTCGTTGTTTCCTCGACAAGAATTCAAAGAGATATCATTATCCATATTATATTCACATCATCAATTTTGCAATTCTCCATGCAAGAAAAACAAGAGATCAAATACAATCATCACCATCTCCTCGATTTAAGTTATGCTCGAGCAATGACGTGCTTAAAAATTATGAATAAACAATTCGAACAAAACTCCACATTGTCACGTGAAAATCCAAATGAGAGGCTCCGAATATATCAAGATATGAAACCATATAATACTAATCCATTTCTCGAGCCCAACGATAAGTGCACCAAACACACGGTAAGCACCACCACAAAATGTTCTCAATTCAAAATCACGACTCGCATTCATTCTCAATCAAATAAGTTTTCCACGGATAAATCAAATAATTTTACCCGAATAGATCGAATATATTCTCCACGAATAAATTAAATAAACTCCACGAATATATCAAATATTCTCCACAAATATATCAAATAATCCCACGAATAAATCAAATAATATCTCGAGCCAATCAAATAATTCTCCTCGAACAAATCGAACAATTCCACGAATAAATCACATAATTCTCCTCAATAAATCTAATAATATTCCACCAATAAATCAAATAGACTCCACGGATAAATCAAATAATTCCCCTCGAACTAATTAAATAGTGCTCCACAAATAACTCCAATATTACTCCACAAATAAATAAAGCAATGCTCCACAAATAAATCAAATATCTCCTCGAATATATCAAATAATCCCTTGATCAAATCAAATATAATCACGAACAAATCAAATATATTCACGACCAAATCATATAATACTCCTCAATAAATCCAATGATACTCCTCAATTTTCACCAATTAATTACCATGAATAAGTCAAGTATTTCCAATTATCACCAATTTATAAAACTTCCAACTCAAAATTTAAATCAACTACATACCTTTATCATGGGAATGCTACTTAAATTTACCTCCATGTCCACTTTTAATCATCCCGAATTAGCCATGGGCACAGAATAGGGCTATTTTTGCTTACTGGCCACGTTGGAAGGGTTAGGATACCGTTTGGGCCACTTACAAGGCATTAGGCCGCAGGTGGGTGCCGAATGGGCCGCTGAAAACCTCAATTGGGCCAGGCATAGTGTAGAAGGGGAGTTGGACTGGGCGCGGACTCGCGCGGGCTGAAACCTGAAAGACGCGGGCCGAGCGCGGGCTAGACAAGGACCGCGAAGATTTTCCTTCCTCTTCTGGGGCCTCGCGAAGTTGGGCCGCGGTCGATTATGGGCCACTGCTCCTGTGTTGCTCGGTGACGGGCTTGACGCCTCCTCGCTGGGCTTCCCCGCAACTGGGTCGCGCACTAGACTTCCTTGCGGGCATGGACACGGGCTGGCGGGTTGCTTGCAGATCCTACGGGCAGGGACTTCCCTGCGGGCATGGAAAACACTGCCGGAAAATGCCGCCGGCTCCGGTAAAAATCACCGTCCAGATGTGCGCCTCGACGAGGCGGTTCTGATGGTAGCGTCGGATTGAAGTGAATCGCTGACATCGCCGGATAATTGGGGGAGATAACCGGATTTTGACCAAAAATCTCTAGATCTATAAAATTTGACCGACAAAATTAACAGTCCTCCGGTTGGAATTTTCGCTTGAAAATTTAAGGGCAAGACGATCATGAGAAGAGCTTCACGGTGATGTAGAGATTTTCCCGATCGAAGAATTTTTTGCGGTGGTTGGTGGCGGAGACGGCGGCGGCCGGTGGCTTCCGGCGACGGCGGTCAGGCTTTGTAGATTCGGCTCGTCGAGAGGATTCCAGTGGTACCCTCGAATTTTCCATAGCCCTCACGGATCGTTGGAAAAATGCATTTGAATGTCCGATTTTGACCAATTTTTTGCTAGATCTAGAAACTTTGACCGAAAAATTGACGGCCTTCCCGGAGGAATTTTCGCATGAAACTTTAAGGAGAGATCCACCTCGAAGAGATCTATCCAATGATGTAAAGAATTTTCCAATCGGAGCACGTTTTCCGATAGCCGGCGACGAGGGTGGCGGCCGGCGGTGGCAGTGGCGGCGGTGGCCGGTGGAGAAGAAGGAGCTTGCTAGAAAATTTCTCGAACTTTTCGGTCGGAGCACTATTTGGCTTTTTTAACGGGTCCCACCGACGGCGCCAATGAAGTGAATAAGATTTCACTTGGGCTCCTTCAAGTCGAACGGCCACCGGACCTGCAAGAACCCAACGCCGGGAGGGGTCCCGGCGTCGGGCCTCTGACGCTCAAGTCAGTATCACTCCAAATCCCAAGAGTATAATTATGAATGTAGAGAGAATGAGAGAATGAGATACCTTAGCCCCCTTTTATAGGGGAAATGTACCTTATGGCCCAAGTTGGGCTTGTCCAATAGCATCATGCCACGTGTCCTAGCCATGTGTAGGCTTATTCTTCAATATATCCCCTTTTTATCCACTAAGACTGGTCTAGTATATAATATCCTATATCAAATTAATTGTGTAATATCATATGATTAATGTTATTGTCATTTCATGTGTTTGGATTAGTTAGAATCAATTTTAATTATTAGATTAATTGTTCGGCGATTTTCAGTTCAATCGCGTAGAACCGTTTTTGTCCCATTTTGACCCGTTTAGGAGGCATTTTATCTGGACCTTAGATGTCTCATGCTAGACCAATTCTGATTTACTTTATTAGGTCCAATTTGACCCAAAACATACACAATACCGTGAGGATCAAGTCCCATTGCTATATGAATTTTTAAACTCATTCTTTCCATTTAAAATTCAAATGTATGGGAATGGCTTATTCTTGTACGATTGATTCAACCAATCAGCCCCTAAGGATCTCTTTTGTTGGCCGTTTTCTTCCCCCTTTAAGCATACTGGTTGGCATTTATAAGGCGAAAATTTGGGCATATTGCTCATTTCCTTTAAGCAAAAATTTCATTTAGTCATTGGGAAGAGATTTTTCACCTCATTTCCTTGTTCTTCCACACACCATATTGCTCTCTTTCCCTTAAGACATTATAAGAAGTAGGCATCGCGTCCTGCGTGCCACCGGCACGTGCCCCGAGGACATCGCCAGCGGTAGCCCGCGTCAGCCTAGAAGTGCCGCACCGCACACGCCTGAGGATCCAGCATCTGTCCGCGTCGATCAGCCTGTCTGCTTGTCTCCAGCACGATGTGCACCAGCCAACGAAGCTAGTGCCCATCCGCGAACGAGCTGTTACACCCGACCAGTGCCTGTCCGCGAACCGCACCCAATCGAGACGTGACCAGCTGACCCGAGCCAAGCCCGAGTCAGCTTAGCCGAGTTCCGATCGAGTCAACCCGGGTTTGACCGAGTCGACCCCGCGAATCGAGCCCGATCCGACCGGCCCGAGCCCAACGGGCTCGATCCGGTGATTTGTTCGTGATTCACTGACTTGATCAGAATCGAGAAAGGCCAAATCCATCAGCCCATCGGGTTTTGGTAATCAGAAGATCTCCATCAAAGGAAATCAGAAACGTCTCTTAGTCGGCAAAATTTTTAAACGGTGATGCCCTAACCCTAACTATAGATTCCGCTGCATTAGGATTTATTTTCCAAATTCAAACGTGCATGTTGTTGTCGTTCCTAATAGAACCCAACAACTGGTATCAAAGCCCAGGTTTAGTTAAACTTTTTGCACGGTTTGAATTAGGACTTACCTGTTTTTGTGAATTAGTTACGTACAGACGCATCGCATAATAGATTAGAAATTGCAAAAAGTTGTTTGCAGGTGATTTTGAATCCGACTATTATGGCCCGTATGTATTGTTTTAATTCATGTATGTTGTTTTGTAACCCCAGACATGCCAAGAAGTTTTTGGGTTAGTGAATGCTTGTAATAAAATTCACGCGCTGAGACACCGCATAGTTTATTACTTTCATAGAAAACTCATGTACGACTCATGCGCATCATAGGGTGAATTATATAATTGTTTTATATTATTCATTATTGATCCGGCGAACGTGGACCAACCTCGACGAGGCGAGAAACACGCGGACAAAAGCCAACGGTGGCGATCCAATGGCGGAATTCTTGGAGACGACCCGTTCTAGACGAATAGTTGGAGTCACCGTGAAAAAAATATTTCCAACTCCCGAAAAGGAAGACGCAGTTCGACAAGGACATGGATAGCGTTGCTCCGAAAAGTTTGAAAATGGATTGAATGGCCATAATAGTTGGATTATTTATTTCTTCGTTTATTATTGCCGTTTAATCATGCATGTCCTTAGATTATTTAATTGCTTCATGTGAAAATTAAACTATTAGGAGCATGTTTAGGAAAATCCCTTAAATTAAATATATTAAGTGTGAATGGATTGAAATAAATTGTATCCACGGCCTCCATTATAGGTTTGTCAATGAAGTGATTTAAATCGAGCCCACATGACGGTTTATTTCACAGTTCATAAGGACGAATCTCCTAAGGAATGGTTATAGTGAACTATTTCAAAAGCATAGGGATCCCCCAAAGGTGGACGTACAATTTTGGTAGTAAACTTCGGACCAATTAATGGGTTATACTTAAAGTGCAAATAATTACGATATTCCCAAAGGAAAAGGTTGTTTGTTTTTTGAGCTGGGTAAAAGGTTGACCGACTTTTAATTAAGTGCTGTTGGGCCAGTATGTTAGTTAATGGGATTAATCCCTCCTCTTGCGACGGTATGAATCGTAGATGTCCACACTCCGTGCCCTGTGGGGATTCGGTGTATTAAGGTGTCGTTGAATTTATTTAAAGATTGTATTGAGGTGATTAATATTTGATAGTTAAATTCGAAACACTTAACTGAGTAAAACTATGTTTGCATGATCCTAAGAATTCAAAATGTCTTTCAATCCGTTGTCCGTGATTCTCAAAGAAAACAAACTTGTTGGTCCCAATTATATTGACTGGAAAATGAACTTTGATATAGTGTTGACTGCTGAGGGGTATAAATTTGCTACTACTGATTATTTTCCGGAACAGCCGGGAGAAGGCTCGACAAGTCAACAGAAGGAAGAGTATGCTAAGTGGAAAAAGGCTGATGAGATGGTGAAGTGTTACATCTTGGCATCTTTGTCAAATGTACTTCAACATCAGCATCAGTCTATGGACACTGCAGCAGAGATGCTCAACAATCTCAAGGAACTGTTTGGCCATCAGTCCCTGGCTGCCCGACAAGACGCCATGAAAACTTTGATGACTATGACCATGTGTGAGGGCACTCCCGTAAGGGAACATGTTCTCGCAATGATGGCCCAGCTGAATGAGTTAAAGGTTCTTTGGGGTTTTATTGACGCGTAAATGCAGGTTGATATAGTCTTCCAATCTTTGGTGCAGAGTTTTGAGCAGTTCCGATTGAACTACAACATGAACAAGATGATGTTGACTCTTCCGAGACTACTAGAAGAACTCCAGTCGGCAGAGGGCCTGTTTAGTCAGAAGCCTCAAGCTATGTGGCCCAGAAAGGACATGGATCTTCTTCTAGGCCTGGTAAGGGTAAGAAGAGGAAGAAGTCTGCAGGAAAGGGCAAAGCCGTCATTAACGACGTGCAGACTCAGAAGGGAGCAAAGAAGCCGAAAGGCAAATGACACAGATGCCAGCAGCGAGGATACTGGAAGGCCGACTGCCCTCTCCTCAAGAAGGGCGATAAAGGTAAATCTTTTTCATTAGTCGCAGAAACATGTTTAGCGGTGTTACCTACCAGAACCTGGTGTGTAGATACAAGTGTTAGTGTTATATACTGAAAGCCTTGCTTTGGTTGTTATTACACTTTTGCCCTTTTTGAATGAGAATCATGTTAGATGAAACAATTTCTATGTTATGTTGTTTTTCACTTAGATAAAGTGGGTCGTCATCGGACGAACTGAAGATCATTCTATCAGTTATTTGCGAAACAAGAATTGTGATTCACAACCTAGATGGAAATGAACACCCCATCCGAATGGTTGTAGTGCCAAGTGTACAGTTTGTCTTGACTGATTAGTTGCACTAGTACATTTATGTATTGAACAGGATCCCATAGAGGAGAAGTTCGTTTTATACTGATCATCGAAAACGAATTAGGCCTTGGTTAATTACTGCGTTCTTTTAACCCATAAGATATTAAACAGGCATATATATGTAGTACATATTACTTTGATTCACTTGGGTGAGGTTTCATTCGCTGGATTAATATTCTTACTGTCTTGGATAATATTACTATATATAAGATGTGCTGTTAGGATATTTAGGGTCACCATGTGCGTTAGTTTGATGATGTCCCCGGATTGAGTTCATGAAGGATTGTTATGCTAAACCCTGCAGCTGGATTAAATTCCGGCATAATAAGAATGTGATGAACGAGCGCTAGCTTCAGTGAAATAATAATAAATTAATTAATTCTTGATTGTCAGTAATAGAATTAATTAATGGACATTATATCTTAAATGTGGGGAGGTAAATCGAGTAATTATTATTGGAGTCTCAAATGTAATTTGGGCTAGGAAAAGGGAGTGCAATAATAATATGTTGGTGGCCCATAATATTATTTAATTAATTAGAGGAGTGAGTTTGGCCCACAATTAATGTAATTAATTAAGGAGTCTTATTCCTAATTTCCTAAGGGTCCCTACTTTAGCTCTATATATATAAATCATTAAGCTCATGAGAAGAGACCAATCTGTTCATTCTAACAGAACACGATCGCTGCCTCTCTCTCTCTCTCTTTCTCTCTCTCTCTCTCTGTCTCTCTCTCTCTCTCTCAGTTCTCATTCGAGTTTTATCTTCTTCTTGTTGCTCCACTGGCACAAGTTGAAGAGGGTGTTTAAGTAATACAGTAGAAGTTCTATAGGTAATCGAGACCCGGTGATCTTCCATAGCAATCAAGGACCGTCGACCCCGATCAGCCAGACGATCGCCGACCGCCGCCCAACCCGCCAGAGAACCGCTGGCGATCTGATCGAGGCGACACGACCGGCAACCCGCGACTCGCGACGAGCCGTTCGGTGCGACACGACCTAATGATCCAGCCCCACACGACCCGATCGATCCAACACAACACGACCGGCAGTTTCTCGACTTCTGTTTGTGTGATCCATCCGTTCTTGTGTTCATCTCGCTCATCCTGAATCCATCAGATTCATAAATTTTAAGCCGTAAGTTTTCTACGTCAAACCTTTAAATCCGTTGTGCATAGTTTTACCTTTGTTATTGAATTCTTGAAGAGGTGTTTGAGTAATACAGTAGAAGATCCATAGATAACCGAGACCCAAAAATCTGCTGCAGCAATTGACGATCACCGACCCGAAGGCCACAAGGACCGACCGGCCGGACGACCAGCCCATCCGATTGCTGCCGTGAGCAGCTTGCAGACTACCACGACCAACTCGGCTCAACCGCGACGTACCAGCGTAGGGAGACGCGCGAACTGGCAATCCACACGGCCTCGCGACTCGATTCGTTTGATCTGACAAGACCCGATTTGCTTCCGTTCGTGTGATCTATCTGTTCGTGTGTTGTGTACGGCCATCCGGAAGATCAACCATATCAACATAAATTTTAAGCCATAAGTTCTCTATGTCAACCTTTAGATCTGTTGCGCATAGGTTTACGTTTGCTATTGAATTTGTGATTTGTACATAACGAGATCCTCACCGATCCCAACAAGTGGTATCACAACACTTGGTTAATTCATTTTGCACAAAGTTCGAACTTTTACGGCTTTATTTGACAAGATGTGTTCAAACGCAGCCATATATTGGATTATATTTGCATAACTCAATTTTGCAGGAAAATAGTTAATCCACTATTATGGCCGACTATGTGTTTGATGAAATTTGGTTTTGACTTATGGAAATTAATGGGTTCTTAAAAAGCCCTTCCTTGGCAAATGTTGAGTTTTGTAGGTTTACCCTTGTATCGTGCATTACTCACGGTGTTTTGAGATGTCGGTGAATTTAACTTAATATTGTTTTAAGGATATCAATATTAGCAGTTAAATTCAAATGTGTTTAATTTGTAAAATTATTTGCATGATTCTTAGGATACTCATCATGTCATTCAATCCGTTATCTGTCATTCTAAGAGAAAAACAACTTGCTAATCCTAAACCATTTGATTGGATGAGGAACTTAGACATTGTCAAGTCGATCACCATGGCTAAGGGCACTCCCATAAGGGAACATGTCCAGAAGCTAGTGGAGCAGTTCACTCGCATGGAGTCTGAGGGTGCATGCTTTGAAGAGTGCATCAAGGCAGACATAGTACTCTTTTCGCTGCATAAGGACCTTAGTCAGTTATGCCGCAGTTACAGCAATGTTCTTCGGAATATGCCGTTGGCTGAGCTGATTTGGGAACTTGGGGCGGCTGAGAAGATTATCCATGAGGAGCAAGAGATGATTCATGCAGAACGAGAGATGGTCTCGTTTTCTAAGTCTGTAGGGATAAAGTGGAAAAGCAGCTCCGTTCAAGAAGCAGTCGAGTCGTCCAGAGCTGCGAGATCAGGACAGAAGATCGACTGCCCTCTCCTCAAGAAAGGTAACACTCTCGTTAATGTCGTAGAAACATGTTTAGCGGTTGTATCTACCAAAACCTGGTGTGTAGATACTGGAGCCACTGATCATGTCTGTAATTCTTTGCAGCGGTTCTAGGAAACGAGGCGGCTTAGCGAGGGAGAGATCACCATCTACATGGGTAATGCTACGAAAGTGGCGGCTGTTGCAGTGGGAGACGTTACTTTATCGTTCGATAGTAGTAGTTTAGTTTTGAGAAATTGCCTTTATGTTCTTAGCTTTAGAAAGAATCTTGTTTCAGTTTCTAAACTCGTTATGAATGGTTTTTCAGTTTTGCTTGATGACATGGTTATTATTCGTTTTGGAAATCATTACATATGTTGTGGTCCATTAGTTGGCAATCTATATGTTCTCAAACCAAACTCTCCCAAAGTGCAACAAAATGAAATGAATAATGTCATAACTACATCTAATAAGAGGAAGGAGTGTTCGCAGATGAATCAAGCATATCCGTGGCACCTTAGATTTTGGCGCATCAACCTTAGGAGGATTCAAAAGTTAGTGGCCAGTGGCCTTCTCGGTCCATTATAGAAGCACTATCCAACTTGCGAATCGTGCCTGGATGGTAAGATGGCCAAGAGGCCATTTACGGCAAAAGGGTATAAGAGCCAATAAGTGCTAGGATTGATTCATTCTGATTTGTGTGGTCCTATGTCGATCCAGGCTAGAGGAGGTTACGAGTATTATATGTCTTTTATAGATGATTCCTCGAGATTTGGGTATGTTTACATGTTGCACCGCAAGTCCGAGTGCTTTGTGAAATTCAAGGAGTATCGGGCAGTTGTGGAGAAGCTTCATGGTAAAAGTATCAAGTCACTTCGTTCTGATTGAGGTGGCGAATACCTCTTTGGAGAGTTCAGGAGATACTTATCGAAAGCTGGGATTGAATCCCAACTGACTGCACCCGGCACACCCCAGCAGAACAGCGTTGCAGAGCGAAGAAATATGACTCTTATGGAGATGGTTAGGTCTATATTCGCTCTGAGGTATGGCATTGGAAACAACATCGTATATTCTGAACATGGTTCCATTGAAGTCAGTTGATACTACTCCTAATGAGATGTGGAAAGGGCGAAAGCCCAGTTTCTCACAGTTTCGAGTTTGGGGTAGTCCTGCACATGTGTTAGTGCATGAACCTGGCAAATTGGAAAAACGATCAGAAGCACGAGTTTCGTAGGCTATTCCAAGGGAACGAAAGGTGGATTATTTTATAGTCCTGAGGATCAGAAGGTGATCGTTTCGACGAACGCTAGATTCTTGGAAGAAGACTATATTATGAATCATAAGCCCGCAAGTAGACTAGTTTTAGAGGAGTTAAGGAGTGAAGTTTATGGTTCCCTACTGAGTGCGCTAGTAGATACATCACATAATACTGCAATACGGCACACTGATAGTGTACTAATGCAGACAGTGCCTCATCGTCATGGGAAAGTTTCTCATTTACCCGACCGATGGATAGGTCTTGGAGAGTCATCGGACTCAGTTACAGGAGATCAGGAATTGGGTCCAAGAACTTATGGTGAGGCACTTCAAGAAAAAGATGCAGATTCATGGAATGTTGCAATGAAAGCTGAAATGGGGTCAATGGACTCCAATCAGGTCTGGAATCTTATAGAACCTCCCGATGGGGTACGACCCATTGGATGTAAGTGGATCTATAAGAGAAAGAGAGGATGGGATGGAAAGGTGCAAACCTTCAAAGCTAGGCTTATTGCGAAAGGTTATACCCAGATCGTGGGTATTGATTATGATGAGACCTCTTCGCCAGTAGCTATGCTTAAGTCCATTCAGATTCTCTTGCTGTAGCCGCCCATATGGATTATGAGGTCTGGCAGATGGATGTCAAGATGATTTTCCTTAACGGGAATCTTCAAGAAGACATCTATATGCAACAACTAGAGGGATTCACTGCTGAAGGTCGTGAGCATCTATTTATGGACTGAACTCAAACTTCGAGATCTTGGAACATCCGTTTTGACGAGGTGAGCCAGTCGTATGGGTTCACTCAATGTTCGGATGAGCACTGTGTTTACAAGAAAATCAGTGAGAGCGTGGTGGTGTTTGTTGTGCTTTACGTAGATGTCATACTACTTATTGGAAACAATAAGAAGGGGTTATTAGACGTAAAGGTGTGGTTGTCTAAGCAGTTTGATATAAAGGACTTAGGAGAAGCATGACATATTCTTGGTATTAGGGTCATTAGAGACCGTAAGAAGAGAATGTTGTGCTTATCCCAATCTTCATACATAGATATTGTCTTGGCCAGATTCAACATGCAGGATTCCAAGAAAGGTATGTTACCTTTCAGACATGGAATCAGTCTATCCAAAGACATGTCTCCTAAGGTGTCTCAAGAGATAGAAGACATGAACACAGTTCCTTATGCTTCGACAGTAGAAATTCTTATGTATGCTATGCTGTACGAGGCCTGATATTAGCTACACCATTGGCATGGTGGCTAGATATCAAAGTAATCCGGGATGGGAACATTGGTCTGCGGTGAAACATATACTCAAGTACCTGATAAGGACTAAGGAGTACATGTTAGTTTACCGTGCAGGCAGCTTGTTTCCTCTTGGTTATAGTGATTCCGATTTCCAGTCAAATAGGGATGAAAGTAAGTCAACCTCAATTCTGTATATACCTTGAAAAGCTGAGTCATTTCATGGAGGAGTGCTAAGTAGAAATACGCGGAAGAATCCACCATGGATGTCGAGTACATAGCAGCCTCAGAGGCAGCGAAAGGGGTAGTTTGGATCAGAAACTTCTTAGTGGACTTAGAGGTGACTCTGAAGTTTGCCACGTAGTATCACCGTGTACTGTGATAACAGTGGAGCAGTAGCAAACTCAAGGGAACCACGAGCCCACAGAGCAAGCAAACACATAGAGCGCAAGTACCATCAAATACGAGATACCGTTGGTAGAGGAGACGTTGATGTCGCCAAGATTGCATCAGAGGACAACCTAGCTGATCCTTTCATGAAGAGTTTGCCAGGGAAGGTCTTCGTCAAACACGTGGAAGGAATGAGAGTCAGGTGCATGGCGATAGGATCGACATAGGTCTTTTAAAATAACGGATTGATAGGACTATACTGTAAAAGTGGTTGCTTTAAGTATAGGTGGGAGATTGTTAGTGTTACATACTTGTTGATGGACGTTTCCGGTCAACGGTTAAAGAATTGAGTAATGGAAAGAAAATAGGGAAAAGACAAAGAAATACGGTTCAATCACGGTTTTATTAATGGATCACGAGGTCGGCCTCTCGTACGAGGTCGGCACTTGCGATATACTTGCAGTTTCTTACACGTGTTTCTTATAAGTTTAGAGAGAGAAAATATGGAGTACAAGTAGTTGGGATTCAAAAAACCCAAAAATAAATGAGGGAGTTGCTATTTATAGGGGACTTTAATGCGGCACTGTTCAGGTACTGTTCACCAATCTTGTCGCACAGTAGTTCGGCGGGACAAGCCGGCGCTTCTCTGACTGATTGGGAGTGATTTCTGGATTTTCCAATCATTACCTGCTATGCATTTAATGCGAACGTGGGATGCATTAAATGCGGACACGTTTTGGCTGAGTTGGATGTCCCATCGGCAATCATTTGTCGACAAGTGGCCTTATTTTATTGTATTTGACACCGTATTTCTATCAGGGGCCGCCCTTGTGAGATTTCGAATAGGGTGCCGACCTCATAGCTGTATGGGTGTGGTGCTGAGCTCAGGACCGGTTCCTCCCATCATTCCCGATGGCTTTGATGTTCGTTCAGGTCGGCACCCTCGATCGGTCTTGGGTACCGGCTCTTTCGGCTCGGCCAGCCACTGCTCGGTTCTCAATCCGTCGGACCGGCACCGCTGTTGGGGCCGGACTCGGATATTAACATACAGGCCCCCGAGCTCAGGTGAGGTCCATCGGGCCTCTCCTGAGGTCGTCTTTGATCGGTTGGATCCGAGCTTGGCCCATTTAGTTCGTGTCCGACCCTTTTTGAGGTCGGCATCTTCACCACACTTTGGAGACGTTGCGATTGGTAACCGAAGACGTGGGGAGTAACGGTTGGTAACCAAAGACGTGGGACGTAACGGTCGGTAACCGAGGACGTGTGTTAACTGCGTTCACACAGGGGGGCACGTGGCAGATTAAGAGCCAAGTATTCCGAAGGGGCGTAACGGTTGACTACAGGAAATGACGGTTGGCTTGCTCAGGATGTTTCGGTTACTTTTGCTTTAAATTTCGAATTTCAAAAGATCTGTACACGTGTCCGCGTCTGATTGGTTGGGCGATCTTATATATATCCCTCTTCAAAAATTCTTTCACTTTTCCTACCTTCAAAAAATTCGAACTTTCGAACACCTCTGAGCTTTGCGATTTTCGAGGCGAACTTCGAGCTTATCCCAAGGGCTTTCCGGCGACGATCTTCGGCTACTTTCCGGTAATCTTTACCCCGCTTCTCTCTTTACTTTTCTTTCTCGTCTTTTCGGTCGCGATGTCTTCTTCTCCGAGATCTGTGGGTGACGGCGGCGACTTCACCGGTGAGGGCGACGACATTTTCCGGCAGGCGGGTGTCATCCTCACCGCCGTCCCTATTTCAGTGGTTCGGCCGGATCCTTCGGCGGTCGAAACCGCCTCTGGTGGTGGAGGTGACGGACCCAGCCCTCCTTCGTCGCCGCTGCGCGAGGGTAACGATGCCGATCTGGACCCTTCGGCCGCAGCTGACGATGATTCTGTCGACCTCGACTTTCTGGACACTGACTCTGATGTCGACCCAGATCTGGTCGACGAGACTCTTCGAGGAGATACCAGTGGTCGGGAGCGTGTCCCCATGGGAGACGCGTCGATCGACGCCGCTCTCGAGGCGGTGACCACTGTTCCTCCTGGGTTCTGGCGCTGACCCGAGCGGGTCTAGGCGACACCGAGCCAGGTGGCGGCCTGGAATACAGCGTCGGTCCTAGACGACGCCGACCTGGCCCAGCTGAGGGGAAAGTTCAACTTCGGCCCCGGCGTCCGGCTATTCGCACCGTATCCCGGAGAGCGGATTCATTGCCCACCGCCGGGCTACATAGGGGTCTACCGTCATAGCATCCACTTGGGTCTACGGTTCCCCCTGCCCGGCGCGATCAACGACATCTTGAGCGAGCTTGAGGTCGGCATCAGCCAATATGTGCCGACAGTATTTTCCCGCCTGATGAGCTTGATTGTCATGTACCGCCGCGAGGGTTGGGCTGACCCCACCGGCGATGAGGTGAGGTCCCTGTTCGCTTTCAAACGCGCTGGTGACACCGGCAACTATTATAGCTCGGTACTGCCCGGTATTGACAAGACGTTGGTGGCCAAATTGCCCGACACCCTACACGGCTACATGCCGCACTGGTTTTGGGTCGGCGGCGAGTGGATGACCCCGAACGCCACTCGGCACCCGCCTACTCACTTTATTTCCCATACTCGTAAGTTATTTGTTCCTCTCGTCCATCGCCGACTGATTTTCTTTCCTTTGTGCTAACAGGTCATAATTTGCGTTTTCAGTCCATACTCACAACTCGGCTCTCAGTCCACGTTTGACTGCGCGGCTCAGCACTCTGTTGGGACGGGACGTGGAAGAACGCCGTTATTCAAACCTAATCAAGGAAGAAATTCTCCTCGATCACAACCTCAGTCCGGAGATTGTCAACAAGTCCTTCAAACCAGGTAGCTTCTTAACCTGGTTCGGCACTTTGTCAGTTATTTTAGTCTCTAATATCTGCCCGGTATTAATTGCGCCCTTTACTCTTTCGCAGTTTACTACCCTCTTCTTAGGCTCAAGGGATTTGAGTCTGTGAAGGCTGCCAACAAACACCTCAGAAAACACCCGAACCCGCTCAAGGCGAGAACCAAAGCTGCTATGTCTGGCCGTTTAAACCTAGCCAAAAAGAGGGCGGCGCTCAACAAGGAGCCGACCCCTAAGGGTACCGACGCGACCTCCCCTGTGGCACCGGGTGCCGTCCAGGTAGAAAGGTGCCGAGGCTGAAAGCTCGGGCCTCGCCCAAGAGAAGGCCGCGCATATCCACCAGGACGGGGCGAGCACCTTTGTCCCCATCGACGCCGAGCGGAGGGCTCATTTTGCTAAGTCCCTGCCCGGCTTTCCGGACGATTGGTATCTGGACCTCCGTTCCGCCGAGGGGGTGTCTATCCCCAACCAGTTCGGGGTTCCGGAGGAGATGATTCAGGCGGCTCGGCTCCCGTTAGTCGCTTGGACCCCGGCAGCTCAGGCCGCCGTCACCCAGCTCTCTACCCCGTCGTTTATACAACACGCGGCGGGGACCATCTCTCGCGCACTGGTCGAGCTCGTCCAGGCTGCCGATCGGTCCCAAAGGGCCCTGGCCGACCACCGCAAGTTGGAGGCCGACCACGAACTCTGCCGTGGGAAGATTGCCTCCTTGAAGACGAAGGCAAAGCAGGCCTCCGACCTGGAGAATCGGCTCGTGCTTGCGGAGGCCGAGGCGAAAATGGCTGCCGAGAAGGAGATTGAGGCCTCCAGGACGGCGGCCCGACTGGCTGAGGAGCTGAGGAAAGAGAAGGCCGCCTGGGCCGATCGGGAATTCGAGCTGGGAGAGAAGCATGCCAAGGCGCTGACCGAGGAAATGGATCGGCATGTGGCCCAGCTCGACAAGCTTCAGGGGCACGTCGTCGCCCTCTAAAAGCAGCTCGACGCACATACTGCCGAGCTGGAGAAGTACGTCGAGGCGGAGGCTGCTGAGGGTCGTAGCCCTCGCATCTCACTACGCATGCCGACCTACCCGGAGGTCCAGGAACTGTTCAGCAAGGACATAATGGCTGATATGGACTCCGGGGTCGGCTATAACCTCTTCTGGCTTTTCCAGAGGCTCGATGCCGGCCTGCTCACCTTGGAGGATTTTCGCGAAATCATGCGGGCGAAGATCTCCAAGCACAGGCTGGATGCCGAGTTCGAGGGGTTGGTGTGCGAGGTGGATGAAGAGGAGGCGGCCCTGGTCCGCCGGCAGAGGGGCTGGACTGAGGATGAGATTGTCGGCTTCGCCAACTTCGGCACGACGCCCCCTGACGAAATGCGCCTGAAGCCGGGCGAGGCTCTCTCTGACTATACGTCCTTCCTGCTGCCGAGCCGGGATTTCGCTGACGCGGCCGAACCTTCTGCGATACTGCGGGGGGCGCACGACTATGAGGCCGGGTCCTCGGGTGCTGCCGGGGACGAAGGAGACGTTGGTCAGGGTGGCGGTGATGGTGCCGTCAAAGGTGCCGAGGCCGAGATGGATCCCCCGGATGCCGTCGTGGTGGACCTGTCCTCTGACCCTTCCCCAGGGAAGTAGCTTGTTCTTCGGCCTGCGAGCCGCTTTTATCGACCGCCTGTGGTCTGGTTTTCAACGTTCTTATTTACGAATGCTTTTTATGAATGCTTTTATCTTTGGCCTGCGAGCCGATTTGAAAAAATCGATTTATGAATGCTTTTTACGTTTTAAGTAAACTATCATTTATGAACGAATGTGTTTTTACTGCTTTTTTACTTATGGATGGATGGATGTTTATTTTCGATTTTTCCAAAGTATGGGCTTGGTGCCGTGTTGAGTATTTGTTTACTTACATGGCCGAGCCCGAGATTGGGCTCGGTATTTTTGATTTACTTACGTGGCCGAGCCCGAGATTGGGCTCAGTGCTTTTTATTTACTTATTGGCGCAGAGGCCTTACCGGGCTACTTTGCCGAGCCCGGCTCGTGCCGGTCGAGCCATCATACTGACCCGGCCTGCACATAATCATGTGGCAGCGTACCTAACCGGTCTCGCGTTCGGACTCGGAGGTATTATTGGCCTGACTGGGCTTCCTAGTTGAGCCCAGCTAGTGTCGACCAGGTCATCGTACTGATCCCTGCCGACACTTCGTTCCTTACGTTAATTACGCCGCTTCGACTCGATCTATACTCATTAAGGGCAAAAGTAAAATTACAAAGTAAAGAATAGAAAACATACATCTTTACAAGGTTTGTTCATCTTTTACAAAGTAAAGTATAAAAGTGAAAATACAAGGTTGCCCTAGACTTATTGGTAGAACTTTTTCAAAAACGCCGAATTCCACGGGTATTGGTGGGGGGTGCCGTCCAGGTGTTCGAGGCGGTAGGCCCCATGTGGGAGGACCTCGCTGATCTTGTAGGGACCCTCCCACTTCGGCTTCAGTGGTCCGGGGTCCGGCCCCGTTACCCTTTTTAATACCAAGTCGCCGACCCGATATGAGCGCGATTTGACTTGGGAATTGATGTATCTCTCGCTTCATCTCTTGTACGCCGCGTTTCTGAGCTCGGCTTGTGACCGGTGCTCGTCTATCATGTCGAGACTTGCTCTTAACGACTCGGAGTTGGACTCCTCCTCGAAGTTGGTTACTCGAAAGGTTGGGGTGCCGAGCTCGACAGGTACCATCGCTTTGGTCCCGTATGCCAGGGAGAACGGCGTCTCTCCCGTAGATGATCTCGCTGTTGTGCGATATGACCAGAGCACGTTCGGGAGTTCTTCTGGCCAGGCTCCTTTCGCGGCTTCAAGTCGGACCTTGAGCCCTTGTTTGATAATTTTGTTGACGGCTTCTACTTGGCCATTGGACTAGGGGTGGTAAGGTGTCGAGAAGAAATGTTTGATGCCGTGTTCTTCGCAAAACGTTTCTAATTTCTTCCCTTCAAATTGTCTTCCATTATCCGTAATTATCGAGTTGGGCACCCCGAAGCGACATATGATGGATTTCCATAGGAAGTCGATCATTTTCTGTTCGGTGATAGTGGCTAGCGGCTCGGCTTCTGCCCACTTCGTGAAGTAGTCCACGGTGACGACCGCGTACTTTACTCCACCTTCTCCGGTGGGTAGGGGGCCGATCAGGTCGACACCCCACTTGGCGAACGGCCATGGGCTGAATATCGACTTCAGGGGCTGTGAAGGTTGGATGATGTTCGGCGCGAATGTCTGGCATTTTGCGCATTTTCGAGCCATGTCCAAGGCGTCCTTTTTCAGGCTAGGCCAGTAGTATCCTTGCCTGAGAACTTTGTGGGCGAGGGCGTAGCCTCCAGAGTGGTTTCCGCATATGCCCCCGTGGACTTCCTTCAGAATATACTCGGCGTTCTTCTCATCCACGCACTTGAGCAAAGGTGCCGAGTATCCTCTCTTGAACAATTCCCTGGCCATGATCGTAAATCGAGCTGCCCGGGTACGGAGCTGTCTGGCCTCTTTTGGGTTAGACGGCTACGCACCGGTTTCGAGATACGACCGGATCGGGACCATCCAGTTCGGTTCTTCGTCCACGGCGGCCTGGTCGGCGCTCATCACGGAGATGCCGAGCACAGAGGGTTGCTCCTTGTGAGAGACCTACACGTACTCGACGCTCTCCACCCCGGCACTTGAGGCGAGACGGGCCAGGGCGTCGGCCTGCACGTTCTCCGTCCGCGGGATGTGCTCTATTCGGGTCCGGAGTTTGGCTAATTTTTTCTTCACTAGTCCTGTAATGCCCCATTTATTTGTGGTTTATTTGAAGTATTATTATTAATTGTCTAAGTGTAATTAATTGCCTAAATGTGTATTTGTGATATTATTATTATTATTATTATTATTATTATTAGTATTATAATTATTACTATCGAGTGTCCAGATATTACAAATTGTCTAATTGAAATTTATTGATAATCGTATATTTTGATACTTAATATTATTATTTTAAAATAATGTGTGTATTAAATAATCATTATATCCGGTTTTATTTTATTTAATTAATCGTTCGATAAACCGAGCCCGATAATCCGAGCCCAACCCGCGAGTGTGTGTGTGTCTTTGGGGCAGGACATTAAACCTAATTCTAAGTATATATTTTTGATTTCCCCCTCCTCATTCACGCACACATGAGATAATCCCACATCCCGCAGCCTTTATTTTCTTTTCTGTGATTTCTCTCGTCGACTTCCCCATCCTCATCGTCCCAGGCCGTCATCTCCTTCATCGCCATCGCAGCATCATCGCCATCGCCCTCATCCTCTGAACGTGCAGGCCATCTCCGACCATCTTCTTCGTCGAGTGCCATCGCGTGAGCCTGCGATCTCAGAATCCCGTCCGCCACTGCTCCCTCCTCCGCGTCGCGCAGCACCATTCCCGGCGAACTTCCCCTCCTCCGGCGACCCCAGCAACGAGCACGTTGCTCCTCACACGTTCACCGGCAGCCACTGCCTTCTTCCCCGCGGCCGGCGTTTTACTGGCGACAACCTCGACGAGCAGACAGACGAAGGTCGAGGCCAGCGGCGAGAGAGATGTCCGTGCGATTATTCGACGACGTCGAGCCCCGCCGATTCCTCCCGTTCGCAGCAGTCCACTCGAAGTCCTGTCAATTCTCCTCAGTCGCTCGTCCCATCAAGCAGTGACTGGTTTCCTTCTTTAACAAGCAGTGGCCAGTTCGGGCCCGTGCGAGCAAGTTCAGCGTCACCCCGTCGGCCTTCGTTCAGGCCCGAACAGCAGTTGCAGCGGCCGTGCGTGAAAAATTGATGGCCGAGAGCGAGCCGGGAGATAATCAGCAAGTAGTCGAGCCCGTTTTCTCCGATCCCCTTCATCAATTCTCGTTATTTTCCCGTAAGAGGTATATTTGGCTGAACTAATTACCTCTGTTTGGCTGAGTTTTGATGCTCTTTTATGCTTGAGTTTCAGTTTGAATACGGACGGATTTCATGTTTTAAAATATGAAATTGAGGTGCTTGATAAGTGTGTTATGGTCCTGAACTTCTTATATTTTGCGGGTGCTGTTATGACAAACATTCATGACTGTTGGTTTAGTTTTGAAACGAAGAGGAGCTTGGTTTATGAGATGATGCCTTACTAGATTGTGTAAATTGGAGGCTATTGCTGTGTTATTTTTGTGTTGATTAGTATGATGAATATCAGATTTTAGGATCTGCTATAAGGTCTTCATGTTGTCTTCGTTATGTTGAATTCGAGATGTGATTAATTGCGATGATATGTTGAATAAGAGAATATGTGAAAATTTGTGGTGTTATGTGAATTGTGATTTATGTGAGGTATATATGTTCGGGATCTCTTCAATTATGAGAAATTGAACGAGACCTCGAAAGTTGTGTAAGTCGGTGGATAATGGAACAATGTCGAGTCCTTGGTCTTATGTAAAGGCCTCGGACGATAAATTTCATGTTGTGATTTAATGTCCAAGTTTTTCGACCTTGTTAATCACTGTTTTGATGTTCGAATTTTTAAAAATGTCTCGCTGCTCGAAACGATGTGAAATTTTGAGGGATGTGTTATCTGTTCATTGCCTGCCTTGTGTAAAATTTTCGTAATTTTTGGAGACCCGTAGCTATTTTTAATAATTAAATTGTAATCTGTCCAGAAAATTGTTAAATGCATAACAAATTCATGCTTGACTGAAATGAGCTGAAATTCGAATATGCCATGCCTCCGTGACTTATATGTGTTACGTTAAATATTTAGAATTTTTGGAGTTGATCTGATGTGGTAAATATTTTATTTATCGAATCTGCAGAAACGTTGTTTGAATTTTTATAAATTGGTTACTGCATGAAAAATTCTGAAATTTTACTGAGAGGCCTATTTTGTGTGTTTAATCATGTTTGTAAAATATGGGAATTTTTGGAGTCCGTTTTGATTCAGTTTTGGTTTAAATTCGATAAACTGCTGTTGCTCGTTTGAATTTTTACAAATAGCAGCAGTTATCATTTAAGGCTGATATTTTTACAAGTGGACTTTGGCATACTGTATGTTCTTTTGTAAAATTTTCAAGATCAGATTCATTCATTAAGTCTGAGTATGAATTAATGTGCCTATTTTGTTGATATCTTGTTCGAATTTTATAAAATAGGGTGTTTCGAGTTTAAAGCTGAAACTTTGTGGTTTTACATGTTTCTGGGAGATGAAATGTTGTGTAAATTTTCAGAGCTTAAGTCGTAGGGTAGCCTGACCATTTATTTTCATGTGATTAATGATTGCTATTTTCGAAACATGATTTTGAAATGAAAGTTGTGAATCGGCTTGCTTTTCGTTTTGATGTAAGTTTGACTTGGTCAATCCTTAGATGGATTTATGTGAACTCCCTTATGTGGTTTGGTCGAGTTTAGTGCCGAGTCTTAGTGTTCCAACATCCACAGGACTTCACGAACTACTTAGTCGAAACAAGTTCGACTAGGTCTGTTTTGTGATTTTCGATTTAAGTCAAGATGGATATTGATTGTAGGATCTTGACATAATGTAGGTGTCTAGAGGTGTTGACCTCGCCTCATTTCGAGATTTGTGACTTTGAAGCTGTTGCTGCTATCAGGTGGGTACATTTATGATGTATTCCATATTTATCGCACTTAATATTTCGTATAAATGCTTTGTTTGAAAAGTGATGTATGCATGAGAACTCTAGTCTAAGTATCCCGAACGATAGTGCCTTTGACGAATGCATAACAGTGAGAGGTCACCTGCCCGTTGTATCCGGGAGGAGACGCCCTGATCCGTGTGAGTTTCGGGGGGGAAAAACATCTCCACTGTCTCCTGGAAAACATCCATGATCCGTGAGTAGTTCGGGGTGGACTCCCATGATCCGTGAGTAGTTCGGGGTGGGGGAAATTTTCCAGTTACGGCCTTGCCGATGTTTGGTCGGAAGGTTGTTGTATGTACATAGGAGGTTTGCGATAGGGTCAAGTAGGGAGTTAGACTGTTGGATTCTATGCATACTGAATACTATGGTTATGATGGTTTAAAATGTTATGCGAGATATACTGTGCGATAATGGTGAGCTTGTTGGTTATACTCACCCCCATTATTTTCTTTGTTGTTTTCTCTCTCCCTTTGTTTTAGGTTGAGACGAGCTGGAGGCGGTGGCGTAGGACGAGCGAGATGGTGGTCATTGTTTGATGATATCTTATGCTTCCGCATGAACTTGTTGCTTATTTATTTGCTTTCAATACTTTGGATTATTTATTTATTCGCCTTCGAATTATGTATGAGTTTCGTTTGAACCTTGATTCATGCTAGACGTTTGGGAATGATTTTGAGATTTATATTTTATGAGATTGTTTATTTTGATAGCTCAAGCATGTGTAGGTTCTTTGGATTGATTGATTGGATGTGTTCACTTGATGTGGTTAGTAAGTAGCGCCCGTTTCTCGATAAATGTTTTAAATTGGATTTAGAAAAAAATAATTCTGATTTTTTTATTAAATAAATTCGGTAAATTCTTAAAAATAAAACGGGGCGTTACAGTTTGGTATCAGAGCCAGTCTTGCTTTTCTGTAGACTGGTTCTTATGTGATTAAGTGTTCAATGACCATTTGACCACTCGCTTCGTCTCGCCGCGCCAGCTCAAGGTATGAGTTTTATTGTTTTGATTATTGTCGATATCGTGATTATGGTTTGTCCTTTTATTGGGGCTTAGGAATTTACCCTCCGTTTATACGGACTTGAACTCTAGTGGTACAGAGTTAAGTGCCGACTTTAGAAATCTTTGTTGTGAGTTTCTGGTTTGGTGTTATCGAGTTAAATTCGGTCTATAGCAGTGCTCTCGTTATGAGTTTCTGTTTAGTTCCATCGAATGAGAATCATTCGTAAGCCATCTCGAAAGAGAAGGCTTAAGTAAAGGGAACAGACAACCGATGGAGTCCCAGGTGTGGATTATTCGGAAATTTGTGACTATTATGGCTAGAACTATTAGACGCGTGTAGAACCCGGTCAATGGAAACCGGGAGTGGAGTGTAAGTGTCGGTTTCACATCGATGATCCGACCACTTGTGTTTGTAGATTCATGGGGATCAGTTTAATGGCTGATTCTCCCTTGTTATAATTTGTTCGTTTTTATCCGTTCATTTCTCGTTAGTTTGTCTTGTGAAATTCTTCGTGGGTATTAGAACTCTGTTGCTGAGTTATTGATACCCTCTTCTTTTGTTATTTAAGGCTGAGTTGTTTATCGAACAAATTCGAGCCTTGACTTGTCATCCAAAACTTCATTCCGTGATTGTCGAACTTTTAAGAGTTGGTTGATAAACCTCTTTTTGAAAACCTTTCATTGATGGTTGTTTAGTGGCTGTTTTGACCTCTTGAACTCGGTCAACAGGCTTTGAACTCTTCTGATGAGTTAAAGTTCCATCTCTTATGCTTCATCTTGAGCAGGAACCAAGTCATTATCTTTTTCGTGTTGGGAGATGATGCCAATGTTTTGCGAGTGCGCGTCCAATTTGTCTGGTTTTTCGATTTTGTATGTGATATGTTTTCATTGCTGTTTTGGAGCCTTGAAACCCCGTCTTCTCTGTTGTAACCTTCTTGTAAATTTTAGATCAGCCTGTTTCCGTTCATGAGGAACAGGAATCGCGTGTTTGTCATTTTCTCTTATTTATCGATAATTGCGCCGAAAATTCGATCGTTGCATAGTCATTTTCTCGTGTAAATCGCAGCAGTTGGAGTCTTTTATTTTGCTGTTTTTGCCATGCTTCTGGTAATCTGGGAACCTCGACGTCTTCATGCGACTTGTAGTTTGTCTCTTAGGATCCAAATGGCGTAAGATTCATTCAAAGGGATGCGTTCAAGATACGAACTTCGTGCAGTCAGATTTATGGAAATTTGCAGCAAATATTAACATGCGAGTTTGAATCCGATTTCAACCCTTTAACCTACCGTTCCCGCCTTTGCTACCCGAGTGCTATTCCTTTGTCCTTGATTACTACCTTTCGCTTAGTAGTCAAGTTTGAATTGTATTTCGTGACCTATTCTCATTTTTTTGATTTTCGTTCCGTGACAAATTCGCTTGATTTTCTTTTCCTTGCGTAGAATTTTGGGGTGAAGTTGAGCATCGAATTTCAGTTTCCGTTGATTCTTATCTGATATCGAACCGTGTGCAGTGGCGTTGCTAAGTCGATGCAAAGGGCGACTTGAGAATACCTTAGCTTCGAGATAGCCAGCGATAAATTTTTTTCTTTCGTGATCTATTCTAACTTTGAACCGAAGTGGCGTACGTGAAAATCGTTGCATACCTGATCGTGAGGAGCCTCGATACCTTTCTGGGGATGTTTTGTTATAGGAGAATTGTTTAAGGAGGGTAGTCGAGCCTGATGACAGCACATCCTTTGGAAGCGAATGATAAGCTACCAGGATGCACGGAGTTAGTCCTACGTGAGGTGCAGAGTCGTCATCGTTTTTGAATTGTGTTCGTCGTAATTCTTTGAAAACTCTCGTTCTTTTTCCCTTCGGAGTTTCGAGAGTGATCCTTTGTATTTCTTTGACTTTTCGCAATCCTCTGAAAACTCTTGTTTTTGACATTTGGAGTTTCATTTCAAGATTTGCAACCTGATATATTGATTAAGACGAGCAGTTTCGTTTTTTCGCTTGTCTTATATCGTTCCTTTCGATTTTGGTGATGCCATTTCAGTCTGGGTGCTTCATTCATACCCAGATCGATTAGTCGTGCTTTATTTTTATCGTTGATGACCCATATTCGAGACGCGATCGAGACGAATCAACCAAGGAGGCTTCGTGATGAGGTCCAGAAACGTGAAAATCTTAGCAGTGTAGAAATTGAGCTCGTATAGGACTGCCAGCACGTTTAGCTATCGGTGGAAGAGTTGACGTGACGGCCGACACTATTAGTCGGAAGGGCCATGCGAGCTGATCATTATCATTATTCGTCAATGACAACTGAGTTGGAATGATTCCTAGCTGAGGATGCCGATTCTCGTTTTCTTTAGGAGATTTCTCCATATCTCTAATGTCTGTTATCCGCTTGAAGTTGTATGGTTTGGAGAATGAAGTGATGATTTGAAAGCCCTGAACCATTCGCGTTTGTCGATACCTAAATGCTGGGGAATAATATCCTTGTTGAACCCTAATGTTTCTTGGTTTTCTGAAAACCTTTTTCCTTTCGGGTTACCTCAGATAGTGCGAGCCTTGAATTAGAGTAATCCTTATTGTACCTCGAACCGAACGCCGACGCTGTCTGGGTGTAGTCACGCGAAGTGGTGGTCGAGCACGCGAGCCCGTGCTGAGAGACGTGAGGCACTGCAGGGCCGATCGTTGACTCGCACGCGAGCTGCAGCCACCATCACCGAACGCAGGAGCTCCCCAAGCCAGTGTGTGGCCGAAACCTTGACCTTGCAGCTGTTCTCCGAACAGATGTAGGCACACGTCCCAGCGCCCCGCTTATGCAGCGCCAGTGTGTATGACATCTCTCGGGGGACAGTGCATTTAACCCTGGACTGGCCTTGTCTTTTAGATCGTTATAATGGGATCGTCGAGCATCCCTATTTGAGAGCCAGTTTCTGCGATAGTGGTTGTTTTCGAATGTTTAGTCGATACTTCCTAAACCGCATACGAGCTGTTACTCGTGTGGGCAAGGAATGAGGCTTTGTCACCGATATCGAGCAGAACCGTGGCTTTTGTAGGTATCAGTGTTGAGTTGTGGTGTTATTGTTTCTTGTTAGCCTTTCTTTTATGAAATCCCGTGGCGGCCCGTGATATGGACGCACGGATCACGTTGCGATCGTGGGCAAGTTGTCAACGTGACCCGGGCACGAGACTGAACTTGACACCGCGTAGAAATCCAGATAGTTATTCGTTTAGGACATGCGGTCGAGACCCTGAGAGACTGGTTTTGAGTCTGGTGTACTCGATGGGTGTGTCGTGTGGAATTTCTTACCATAAGAAAGTGCGCTTATAGCAATGGCTATGAGTGACGATCTTGATGGTACCGTACAAGGTTCTAAGTACGGAAAGGGGCGTTGTACGCCTCGAGATTCTGGGAAGAGAGGAAGTATCAGCCACATTTGTTGGTCCTTTAGTGATTCTCGACCGAGTCGGCGTCTTAGCCTGACGGTTGACCCCATCACCGGAGCTTGCAAGAGTGCACGATCTGTTTAGTGCCTCGTGGAGAGGGGACAGGTGCGCGACTCTAGGCATGAGGCGATCTTTGACGAGCTGCATGTGGACCGAACCTTACCTTTGATGAGGTACCGGTGACCTACTGGATTGACGAATCCAGCAGGGAGAGTCCGGAAGAGGTACTCGTCAAAGTCCGGCAGGGTAACCATGGCTAGTGCGGTGTGACTTGGTAGAGTGCGAAGGTTCGGACGGAGTATCCGAATTGAGTGGTTTGAGCTTCTCTCGTGTGTCAGTTGTCCTGTTGGATGATTTTTTTTCTTAGATTTCCGGGGACGGAAATCGTTTAAGGAGGGTAGACTGTAATGCCCCATTTATTTGTGGTTTATTTGAAGTATTATTATTAATTGTCTAAGTGTAATTAATTGCCTAAATGTGTATTTGTGATATTATTATTATTATTATTATTATTATTATTATTATTATTATTATTATTAGTATTATAATTATTACTATCGATTGTCCAGATATTACAAATTGTCTAATTGAAATTTATTGATAATCATATATTTTGATACTTAATATTATTATTTTAAAATAATGTGTGTATTAAATAATCATTATATCCGGTTTTATTTTATTTAATTAATCGTTCGATAAACCGAGCCCGATAATCCGAGCCCAACCCGCGAGTGTGTGTGTGTCTTTGGGGCAGGACATTAAACCTAATTCTAAGTATATATTTTTGATTTCCCCCTCCTCATTCACGCACACATGAGATAATCCCACATCCCGCAACCCTTATTTTCTTTTCTGTGATTTCTCTCGTCGACTTCCCCATCCTCATCGTCCCAGGCCGTCATCTCCTTCATCACCATCGCAGCATCATCGCCATCGCCATCGCCCTCATCCTCTGAACGTGCAGGCCATCTCCGACCATCTTCTTCGTCGAGTGCCATCGCGTGAGCCTGCGATCTCAGAATCCCGTCCGCCGCTGCTCCCTCCTCCGCGTCGCGCAGCACCATTCCCGGCGAACTTCCCCTCCTCCGGCGACCCCAGCAACGAGCACGTTGCTCCTCACACGTTCACCGGCAGCCACTGCCTTCTTCCCCGCGGCCGGCGTTTTACTGGCGACAACCTCGACGAGCAGACAGACGAAGGTCGAGCGGCGAGAGAGATGTCCGTGCGATTATTCGACGACGTCGAGCCCCGCCGATTCCTCCCGTTCGCAGCAGTCCACTCGAAGTCCTGTCAATTCTCCTCAGTCGCTCGTCCCATCAAGCAGTGACTGGTTTCCTTCTTTAACAAGAAGTGGCCAGTTCGGGCCCGTGCGAGCAAGTTCAGCGTCACCCCGTCGGCCTTCGTTCAGGCCCGAACAGCAGTTGCAGCGGCCGTGCGTGAAAAATTGATGGCCGAGAGCGAGTCGGGAGATAATCAGCAAGTAGTCGAGCCCGTTTTCTCCGATCCCCTTCATCAATTCTCGTTATTTTCCCGTAAGAGGTATATTTGGCTGAACTAATTACCTCTGTTTGGCTGAGTTTTGATGCTCTTTTATGCTTGAGTTTCAGTTTGAATACGGACGGATTTCATGTTTTAAAATGTGAAATTGAGGTGCTTGATAAGTATGTTATGGTCCTGAACTTCTTATATTTTGCGGGTGCTGTTATGACAAACATTCATGACTGTTGGTTTAGTTTTGAAAAGAAGAGGAGCTTGGTTTATGAGATAATGCCTTACTAGATTGTGTAAATTGGAGGCTATTGCTGTGTTATTTTTGTGTTGATTAGTATGATGAATATCAGATTTTAGGATCTGCTATAAGGTCTTCATGTTGTCTTCGTTATGTTGAATTCGAGATGTGATTAATTGCGATGATATGTTGAATAAGAGAATATGTGAAAATTTGTGGTGTTATGTGAATTGTGATTTATGTGACGTATATATGTTCGGGATCTCTTCAATTATGAGAAATTGAACGAGACCTCGAAAGTCGTGTAAGTCGGTGGATAATGGAACAATGTCGAGTCCTTGGTCTTATGTAAAGGCCTCGGACGATAAATTTCATGTTGTGATTTAATGTCCAAGTTTTTCGACCTTGTTAATCACTGTTTTGATGTTCGAATTTTTAAAAATGTCTCGCTGCTCGAAACGATGTGAAATTTTGAGGGAAGTGTTATCTGTTCATTGCCTGCCTTGTGTAAAATTTTCGTAATTTTTGGAGACCCGTAGCTATTTTTAATAATTAAATTGTAATCTGTCCAGAATATTGTTAAATGCATAACAAATTCATGCTTGACTGAAATGAGCTGAAATTCGAATATGCCATGCCTCTGTGACTTATATGTGTTATGTTAAATATTTAGAATTTTTGGAGTTGATTTGATGTGGTAAATATTTTATTTATCGAATCTGCAGAAACGTTGTTTGAATTTTTATAAATTGGTTACTGCATGAAAAATTCTGAAATTTTACTGAGAGACCTATTTTGTGTGTTTAATCATGTTTGTAAAATATGGGAATTTTTGGAGTCCGTTTTGATTCAGTTTGGGTTTAAGGCTGATATTTTTACAAGTGGACTTTGGCATACTGTATGTTCTTGTGTAAAATCTTCAAGATCAGATTCATTCATTAAGTCTGAGTATGAATTAACGTGCCTATTTTGTTGATATCTTGGTCGAATTTTATAAAATAGGGTGTTTCGAGTTTAAAGCTGAAACTTTGTGGTTTTACATGTTTCTGGGAGATGAAATGTTGTGTAAATTTTCAGAGCTTAAGTCGTAGGGTAGCCTGACCATTTATTTTCATGTGATTAATGATTGCTATTTTCGAAACATGATTTTGAAATGAAAGTTGTGAATCGACTTGCTTTTCGTTTTGATGTAAGTTTGACTTGGTCAATCCTTAGATGGATTTATGTGAACTCCCTTATTTGGTTTGGTCGAGTTTAGTGCCGAGTCTTAGTGTTCCAACATCCACAGGACTTCACGAACTACTTAGTCGAAACAAGTTCGACTAGGTCTGTTTTGTGATTTTCGATTTAAGTCAAGATGGATATTGATTGTAGGATCTTGACATAATGTAGGTGTCTAGAGGTGTTGACCTCGCCTCATTTCGAGATTTGTGACTTTGAAGCTGTTGCTGCTATCAGGTGGGTACATTTATGATGTATTCCATATTTATCGCACTTAATATTTCGTATAAATGCTTTGTTTGAAAAGTGATGTATGCATGAGAACTCTAGTCTAAGTGTCCCGAACGATAGTGCCTTTGACGAATGCATAACAGTGAGAGGTCACCTGCCCGTTGTATCCGGGAGGAGACGCCCTGATCCGTGTGAGTTTCGGGGGGGAAAAACATCTCCACTGTCTCCTAGAAAACATCCATGATCCGTGAGTAGTTCGGGGTGGACTCCCATGATCCGTGAGTAGTTCGGGGTGGGGGAAATTTTCCAGTTACGGCCTTGCCGATGTTTGGTCGGAAGGTTGTTGTATGTACATAGGAGGTTTGCGATAGGGCCAAGTAGGGAGTTAGACTGTTGGATTCTATGCATACTGAATACTATGGTTATGATGGTTTAAAATGTTATGCGAGATATACTGTGCGATAATGGTGAGCTTGTTGGTTATGCTCACCCCCATTATTTTCTTTGTTGTTTTCTCTCTCCCTTTGTTTTAGGTTGAGACGAGCTGGAGGCGGTGGCGTAGGACGAGCGAGATGGTGGTCATTGTTTGATGATATCTTATGCTTCCGCATGAACTTGTTGCTTATTTATTTGCTTTCAATACTTTGGATTATTTATTTATTCGCCTTCGAATTATGTATGAGTTTCGTTTGAACCTTGATTCATGCTAGACGTTTGGGAATGATTTTGAGATTTATATTTTATGAGATTGTTTATTTTGATAGCTCAAGCATGTGTAGGTTCTTTGGATTGATTGATTGGATGTGTTCATTTGATGTGGTTAGTAAGTAGCGCCCGTTTCTCGATAAATGTTTTAAATTGGATTTAAAAAAAAAATAATTCTGATTTTTTTATTAAATAAATTCGGTAAATTCTTTAAAATAAAACGGGGCGTTACAAGTCCCAAATAGTGGATTATTCTTGGCTCTTTGATCTCGAACTCTCCGGAAATTTGTTTGACCATCAGCATGGAGTCGGAGTATATGGCGAGATCGGTCAGACTCATGGCTTCGGCTAGAGCGAGCCCGGATAGCAATGGTTCGTATTCGGCCTCATTGTTGGTAGCCGGGAAGAGGTATTGAATCGAGTGACAGAATAGCCTTTTTTGGGGATCCACGAGGACGACCCCTCCGCCTGCTCGCCCGGCAGTGGAGGACCCGTCTACGTACATCATCCAAGGTTCTTCGCCCTTCGTTTCCTCGACTCCCGGCGTAAACTCGGCTATGAAGTCCGATAGTACCTGCCCCTTCATTGCTGTTTGGGGTCGGTACTGGATATCTTATTGTCCCAGCTCCACTGCCCATTTAACCATTCAACCCGAAGTGTCGGGTCGATGTAGGATTTGTCTTAGCGGGTAGGCCGTGAGGACAGTGATCGAGTACTCCAAGAAGTACGGTCTGAGTTTTCGAGCTGCAGTCACCAAGGCGAAGGCAAGTTTCTCCATCGGTGGGTACCTCAGCTCGGCATCGTGAAGAGCCTTGCTCACGTAGTAGATCGGGAACTGGCCTGAGTCATCCTCTCGAATCAGGGCGGCACGTACGGCCACCTCGGAAATTCCCAGGTATAGATATAGCATTTCACCTGGGCGGGGCTTTTGCATCGTCGGAGCCCGGCTAAGGGTCTCCTTGATAGCCTCCAACGCTTTTTGGCAGGCCGGCGTCCACTCGAACTTGTGGTTTTTCTTGATAGCATCGAAGAAAGGTTTGCAGCGGTCGGTGGACTTCGAAATGAATCTGCTCAGCGCGGCGAGTTTGCCAGTCAGGCTCTGGACTCCTTTGATTGACGTTGGCGGGCGTAAGTCTTGCACTGCCTTGATTTTCTCGAGGTTTGCATCGATGCCGCGCTGACTGACTATATACCCCAAGAATTTTCCCGAACCGACGCCAAAGGTACATTTTTTCGGGTTTAACTTCATGGAATAATCACGCAAAATGGAAAACATTTTATTAAGATCGTTAACATGATCAGACGCGTACACGGACTTAACTAACATATCGTCTACGTACACTTCCATGCTCACACCTATCAAGCTAGCAAACATCTTATTAACTAGACGTTGGTAGGTGGCCCCGGCATTCTTCAGCCCGAACGGCATCATGGTGTAGCAGTAGAGACCACGTGCCGAGTAGAAGGAGGTATGCTCCTCGTCGTCCGGATGCATGGGAATCTGATTGTAGCCGGAGTACGCGTCCATGAAGCTCATCAGCTCGTGCCCTGAGGTAGCGTCGACCATGTAGTCGATGTGAGGGAGGGGATAGCTATCTTTGGGGCACGCCTTGTTTAAGTCGGAGAAATCAATGCACAGCCTCCATGCCCCGCTGCTCTTCTTCACGAGTACCGGGTTGGCCACCCAGGTCGGGTACCGGACTTCGCGAATGTACTCGTTATCTTTGAGCTTGATCACTTCCTCCTCTAAGGCCTGTTGTCGGTCCGGGCCGAGCTTCCTTTGCTTTTGTACGACCGGCTTGACCGTGGGGTCGACCTGCAGCCGGTGGCAGGCAATCCGCGGGTCGATGCCGACCATGTCTTCGTGGGTCCACGCGAAGACGTCTGCGTTTTCCCGGAGGAACTTGGTCAGTTCGGCCTTCAGCGGCTCTGGCAATTTGCTCCCTATCCGGAGCTGTTTCTGGCAAGTCTCCTCGTCGACGAAGATGACTTCCACCTCGTCCATTGGTTCGGCCCTCTTCGTCCCCCGTTTTTCCTCGTATTGGGTTCGGGGGTCGAGTTCGTCTTCCTCCGTGATCGGCTCTTTGCCGGCTCTCCTCCCTCTGTCCAGGTCGGGGTCAACCTTGGAGCCACCTCCGGCCAGGTCGGCATCATCGTCGTTCGAGGGGAGCGGGCCTATCTGGCTTTCCAGAATGCGGTCGCTCCCCCCGTTAGGGTCAACTAGCCCGGCGTCGGGTGTCGGGCTACCTTCCTCCGTCTCAAGTACGACACTAGTAGGGTCGGCACTTGGAGAGGTCAATGGGTGCGAACCTATCTGGTTTCCCAGCATGCGGTTGCCCCCGAGACCGTTGGATGCCGACCCGGTATTCGTTGCCTCGGCGTCCGCCGAGGAGCTCGCCATGTTTATCTCCGTGCGGGGAATGGTGAGGATGCACTCTCGTGCTTCCCTCTGATCCCCACGGTGTGTCCCTTCCCCATCAGAAGTCGGGAATTTGAGGGAGTAATGAAATATGGAGACAGCGGCCTTTAGCTTGTACAGGGCCGTCCTCCCCAGAATGGCGTTGTATTCGCTCGGGCAGTCCATGATCTTGAAGGTTTCTAAGATCGTCTTCGTGGGCTGCCCCTTCTCCCCGAACCGGATCGGCAGCGTGACTTGTCCGACAGGGGCGATGGCTGTCCGTTGAAACCCTGAATCCGTTCCCGGCAGGGTTGCACTTCCTTCCTATCGATACCCATCTTTTTGAAGGTCTCGTAGTAAAGGATGCTGGCGTAGGCCCCGGTGTCGACCATGATGCCATGGATTTTTATCGCCATGATCGGCGCCGTGATCACCAGGGCGTCGGAGTGGGGGTGGTCGAACAAGAAGGCGTCCTCATCGTTGAAGGTGATGGTGTTTGGGGTCGGCTTTGGCGCCGGCCTGCTGTTGGCGTGCATCACCCTTTGCCCGGCATGATAGGCCTGTCGGGCATAGGCCTTGGTTTGCCTCCTAGAGGGGAGGGACTCGCACCGGCTTGTGTTGACGCGCCGGGTTGGGAGGTCGGCCAGGTCGGCCCCAATGCGTGGGGACCGGTCTCTTTTTCTGCCCCTCGATGTGCCGGCCTCGTCTTGGTGGGTGGGGCAGAAAGTCATGATTTCGTGCGGGCCACCCTGCTGCGGCTTTTTCCTTCGAGGATTCACGTCGGTATCCTCTTCGCTGTCTGGGCCTTCCTCGAAGCGGCCCCCCTTCTTCCTCTTCTCTCCGGAGTGGGTGAACCTCCAGAGCTGGGGGTCATCGATCAGTTTGAGTAGTGCCGAGATCAGGTTTCGGCATTGGTCGGCGTTGTGCCCGTGCGCCTTATAGTAGGAGCAGTAGCGGGTCTTATCCACCTTGTCTTTGTCGGTGAACATCGGTTTGGGGTCCGGTAACAACCCCTTGGCCTTGATCTCCTCGTAGACCGCCGCGGCTCCTATCGAGAAGACGCCTTGGTAGCTTTCCTTCAGTTCCTCAGCCCTTTGTCTCTGCTGAGCCCGGATCTCAGCGAATGACTTGCTCGGTTTCCCCGATTTTTCTTCCTTTGCCTTCACCTTCGCCGGCGCCGGTGCCGGCGCGGCGTCGAACGTCGGGATGGACGAGGATTCCTCTGCCATGATATAGTCCTGAGCGTGGGTGAGGAACTCCTGATAGGTGGTCGGCTTATTCTGGCACAGGGACCACCTGAACAACGTCTTCGGCCTGAGGCCACCCTGGGCCGTGATCAGTAGGGCGTCGGGATGGCATCTCTCCATGTTTTGGACTCGGTCATTGAATCGAGCGATGTAATCCTTCAAACTCTCGTTCTCGCCCTGTACAATGTTGGAGATGGATTCCTTGGGGGCGAGATTGACCTGCGATCCGATGAAGTGGGACCGGAACGCTGACCTGAGCTGTGTCCAGGTCGAAATGGAGCGGGGGTAAAGGGAATGGTACCACCTCTGCGCCTTGGGCCCCAGCGTCAGAGAGAACATGCGACAGCACAGAGCGTCAGAGGCGCCGTGCAGGTCCATCCACAAAGTGTAGAGGCCGAGGTGGGAGTCGGGATCCGAGCTCCCATCATAGAGGCCGAGCTAGGGTATTTGTATTCCCTTAGGGACGGCTTCTTGAAGGATATCGGGGGAAAGAGGTGACGCGTTGTCCACGACCCGGGGGGTTGGCCGTGTGGAAGGTCGGGGATAAGTGGGGAGCGACAGCTCACTCCCAGAGGGGTGCCGACCCTCCAGTTCGGCGATTCTGCGTTTGAGGGCAGCGACCTCCTCGGTATCGTGCCCAATCGTTTTGTCGCGCCTGATTACTTCCCGGAGATCGCGGTTGGTTTGACTCTTGTCACCTAGGCGCTGGTGAACAGATCGGCGGGCGACTTGGAGGCTTCGTCCCGAGCGGCTTTCTCCCGTCTGCTCGGTTGGCGCCGGTTTGGCGCTTTTGTCACGGCAAGTCTGCGCCTCACGGTTGGGTGATTGAGCCATGGTCTTGGATCTTGCCGGGTTCCTCTGCCCCCCGACCTCCTTCTCGGGGGTGTGGAGCAAGGTGTTGTCGGGGTTCTCCGTGGGCGGCACGGTGTTCGTCCCGGCAGCCTGGCTGGCTAGGGCTCTAGCGAAGACGCCCTCAAGGGCCTTAAGAACATCGGGGTGCTGCATGGCCGCAGCAAAGGTAGGAACTGGGGGAACAGGGACTATGGGCCCCTGCTGAACACGACGGGAGGTTTCCCCGCCGTTGCGTCGACGAGGCTGGGAGCCGGACTGCTGGGTGGAATCGTCATGTCCGGATGAAGGCATTTTGTGTAGTTTTTCGGAAGTGAAAAGGTGGGAAAAGATGAGCATGATGTGGGGTTTTACAAGATCGAAAAATTGACACCAAGTAACTTATGGTGCCCTCCTTCTAGCGCCAAACTGTTGACGGACGTTTCCGGTCAACGGTTAAAGAATTGAGTAATGGAAAGAAAATAGGGAAAAGACAAAGAAATACGGTTCAATCACGGTTTTATTAATGGATCACGAGGTCGGCCTCTCGTACGAGGTCGGCACTTGCGATATACTTGCAGTTTCTTACACGTGTTTCTTATAAGTTTAGAGAGAGAAAATATGGAGTACAAGTAGTTGGGATTCAAAAAACCCAAAAATAAATGAGGGAGTTGCTATTTATAGGGGACTTTAATGCGGCACTGTTCAAGTACTGTTCACCAATCTTGTCGCACAGTAGTTCGGCGGGACAAGCCGGCGCTTCTCTGACTGATTGGGAGTGATTTATGGATTTTCCAATCATTACCTGCTATGCATTTAACGCGAACGTGGGCTGCATTAAATGCGGACACGTTTTGGCTGAGTTGGATGTCCCATCGGCAATCATTTGTCGACAAGTGGCCTTATTTTATTGTATTTGACACCGTATTTCTATCAGGGGCCGCCCTTGTGAGATTTCGAATAGGGTGCCGACCTCATAGCTGTATGGGTGTGGTGCCGAGCTCAGGACCGGTTTCTCCCATCATTCCCGATGGCTTTGATGTTCGTTCAGCTCGGCACCCTCGATCGGTCTTGGGTACCGGCTCTTTCGGCTCGGCCAGCCACTGCTCGGTTCTCAATCCGCCGGACCGGCACCGCTGTTGGGGCCGGACTCGAATATTAACAATACTGAAAGCTTAGCTTTGGTTGTTATTGCGCTTTTGCCCTTTATGAATGAGAATCATATTAGATTAAACAAGTTCTATGTTCTATTATTTTACACATAGATAGGGTGGGTTGTTGTAACGCCCCGTTTTATTTTAAAGAATTTATCGAATTTATTTAATAAAAATCAGAGTTTTTTTTTTTAAAATCCAAGTTTAAACCTTTTTCGAGAAACGGGCGCTACTTACTAACATCAACCCACAACACACATCCAATAATACAAGGGAACTACACATGCACGAGCTAACAATAAAACAAATACCAAAACATAAGTCTCAAATCATTTTAAAAGGGGTCTAGCATTATTCAAAGTTCAACCAAATCCTACACATACATAAGTCAACAGTTATAAAAATAAACCAGCTTATTCAAGTCTCAACATTATCCAAAAAGTTTAACATAAATCCATGGTTCATCCAACACAAACATGATTTCAAGCTGAGGCATAAATAATCCAAAATAAAAGCAAGTAGTTCATCATATAATAAAAATAGGCGGAAGCAAAGACACATCAGTTAATGANNA
>BKCP01005705.1:252208-479180 GCA_008636005.1 Striga asiatica
AGTGCGATAAATATGGAATACATCATAAATGTACCCACCTGATAGCAGTTACAGTTCAAACCACAAATCTTGAGACGAGGCGAGGTTCAACACCTCTCGACACCTACATTAAGCCCAGATACTAAAGTCAACACTTTAATCTAGACTTATGTAGCAAATTCACAAGTTGACTTAGCCAAACTCGGTTCGACCAAGTGGTTCGTGAAGTTCTGTGGGTATGGGAACACTAGGACTTAGACTCGATCAAACCACATATTCAAGTTCACATAAATGCAAGTGAAAGACAAACAAACGAGTCGCATGTAGACACATAGCAAATTCGGTCAACAACACTTAACCGAAAATCACCATATAACAATAATTTCCAAAATTACACTTGAATTAGAAGGTATATCAAACCAACAAGTTAGGCTTTGAAAATTTTACATAAAATTCACCTTTCAGTATTTAGCAAAAACACCAAGTTTCAACCTCAAACTTATTAGACACAATTTTATAAAATTCAAACAAGTTTTTCGATAAAAACGAGTCTAAATTAGAAACACATGCTAATGAATGATTCAGGCCATGAAATTTTTATCTAAAATATTACAGCACATAAACAGAAACATATAAAAATACCAAGCTTAAACACTCAGCAAGTGATTTTATAAAATTAAAACAACATTCAGCCAAGTATTGCATTTATAACAGAACCGGCCTCAAATGAACTCCAAAATTTCTGAAATTTTTACAGCATGCTGAACATATCAATATAAGAACCTCCACAAATTTTCAGAATTTTCCAGTCTCAGAACAATTTATAGCAATTAAAATAAAAACGGGCAGAAACACCAAATAAATCATTAACTCTACCAAATCCAGCTCAAAAATTCTAAACTTTTTATACAGCATATTTTCATGCCTGGGACACAACATAATCGAAAATTAGCCAGAGAAGAACACCACACAAATAATTATACATTTTTCAAGAAACTGAACAGAAATCAAACTAATTTTTAAAAATAGCTAAACACCTTTAAAAATCATGAAACTTTTACAGAAGCTACCTATTCAAAATCAACAACTGCTCCTAAAATTTCAAGTAAATCGGACCAGTATTCAATTTATGGTGAATTTTACATTCAAAACAGCCAATACAAACTTCGAAAAATCATAACGGCAAATATACACCTCCAATCGACACAAGGCCAACACCATTGTGTTCGTAACGATCCTAAGTTCCTAAATCCACAGAAATTCATCACTTATTTTAAGTTCTCGCTCGATTCGCACGAATCGACGAGTTCGGTATAAAAATTACAACTACACAATATATACAACATCAAATTAAACATGAATATAGCCGAACGCCTCAATCGACATGAGCACACCAACACTCACACAAAATCGAAAGGCACAACAACACAAGGATAATAACGTAAGATAGACGAGGAGTCGAGAATCGATACCGTTCTCGGGAAACGAGCGAGAAGGGTTCGAATCGGGCTCGACGGTGAACTCGTCTCGCGAAAGAGAAGAGCTCGACGTGCGGGAGGAGAGAGTGCGTCGCTTCTGTCGGGTCTCCGCCGGTGTTCCCTGCTCGAACGGAGAGGGAGACGCTGAGATGTTGCTCGATCAGAAAAGGAACTCACGGCGTGGCGGGAGAGGTTGGGATGGCGTCGCAGCGCGGTGGAGCTGCTGTGGCGGACCGAGGAGATTTCGACGTCAAAGGCTCGTGGGCTGGCTCGAACTCGCCGGAAAGACGCGCACAGAGGTCGCCGGAGGGTTGCTGCGCGAGATGCTGTCGCCGGAGGTGACTCGCCGGAAGTTGGGCTACTTGCGGCGGCGCGAGGAGGAGCAGGCTCGCGAACAGATTTCTTGCGGTGGCGGCGACGGGCTGAGCGCAGGGATGAGGATGATGAACCAAGCATGAGGTTGACGGGAAAAATAGAAACAATAGGAGAGGATCGATGATGAGGGTGATGGTCGATTACGGGAGTGAGATGCGATCACGAAAAGAAAAAATCTGATTTTCTCACTTGATGGCTGCGGGATTATGTTGATCGCAAGGGAGGAGGAGGAGACCAAAATATATGTACGTACTAGGTTTTTAGGGAAAGGAAAATCTGTGGGGCCGGGCCCGAGTAATTGGGCCAAAAAATTTCGTGCCTCTTGGGTTGGGTTTGCGACATTAAATCGGCTCGCGGCCTCGGTTCGCAAAATAAATGGGCTCACGGGCTCGATTACGAATTCAACGCGCGATAAAATAAACCGAACAATATATATTTTACATATATATTGATACACATTATTCACATTTGATAATTTAATAAATCACGAAAATTAATTAATCAATTAGACATTTAGCATTTAATCACATTTGGCAATAAATAATATTATGGCATTCAAGAAAAATAAATATAAATATTATCACCAAATAATAATAATGATAATAATAACAATAATAATAATAATATTCTCAAATAATCCACAAATAAACGGGGCACTACAGTCGTGACGTTTGATACTTGTATCCCAAGTATTCAGAGTTACACACGATTAAGCTAAATAGAATAAAACGAAGATTCAAATGAATTACGGAAGCGGAATAAACAAATTTGAACCTTCAGGAGAGCGTCCCACTCTCCCTTCGTATATCTTCCATTAATGCAATCAACTCACTCATTCTTCAAGGGTTTACAGTATAGATTCCCTCTACACTCTACTTATCCGACCACAAATCCCTTGTGGTTCTTCACGTTTGAATCCCTCAAACTAAAACAGAATGAACCTCCGAACACTCAGTATTTTTTCTCTCAACAATGATCACCCTCACTAACAAGAATCACTCAATAAATTAAAATCTCAGAAACCTGATACACAAAATTATCTTTCAAAAAAGAAAAAAAAAAAAAGAAAATGTCGAAAAGTACTCCTCAAAGTGTTCTCATCGTACTTTTATCCTCATCCTACATATGGTAAGTTCTTCCTCTAGCTTCCCAGCCAAGGCATGTCATATTATGGAAAGTCCAGGTTGCTTGATCTAACCTCGTGCATATTGGTAGGTAGTCATAGATGGAATGTGCATCACGATCCCATTTCATTAAACCTGCCATAATAAAGCATGTATATGTAATAACCAATAAGCGAAGTAATAGAACCTAATCCAACTAATTTAAAACAGACTTCCCTTAAGTATTTTTGTGAAGTCTAAAACTGAGAACAGATGAAGGTTCTTCGATTTGCTGCCAAACCTCAGAACTTACAATCTCCCCCTTTGGCAGATAAATCGAAAACCTTTCTCAAGGACCTAGATGAGCAACAATCTTGCAAATATACACAATCTATTCAAACAGAATATGCACAAGGAGGTTGTTCATTTGAACAACATAATATCCTGAAAAAACATTAGAAATCAGTTCATAATAAGCATTCCTAACCAGTCATAAAAACCAAGAACAGAAAAAAAAAAAAAAAAAATAGTTCATGACATCACAAAACACAGCGAATAGTTTTTAGTTTTAGCAAAACATAGACAAGCCAAATGCATATCCACGGATCTAAGTGGATTCGTCTTCAGTGTCCTCATAATCAAAACCTTCAGCAGATCTAGCTTCAGTGTCCTCTTCTGAACCAGCTACTTCTTCCTCAGCATCATCAGTTTCTTCCCCATCTTCTTCAAGTTCTTCCTCTTCTTCAGATTCAGCCTTCTCCTTTCCTTTAGCAGTAGCAGCAGCATCATCCACCTTTTCCTTGGTAGCAACCTCCTTCGCATTTTCCTTGTTTCCCTCTTTCAATTTCTCTCCCTTGCTCACAGCCTTCGTCTTCTCCCCCTTTTTTGATTTAGATGACAAGGGGGCACGTACAAACAACGCACCTAGATCCTCTTTGTAGTAACGACGCTGGTCGGCCAACTTCTTCTCCAAGCCAGTGAGAACAACCACTTGTTGGTTAAGGAAACCACAGAGTTGGGAAGGTACATCAGATGCTTTGACAACAGAGGGAATGCGAGGAACGGACTTAACCCTAGCCAGTGCAAGCAGTTTCAGGGATGGAGAAAGTTCATCACCCACACGTGGATCCATTTTCAATCCCGCCTTCATTAGAATTGCATAGATAGTGGAGGGAAAATGCAGCAGCTTGTGGGGTTTGTAAACCTCAGCAAAGGAGACAACATAGTGAAAAATGACGGTCCCCAAGTCAAACTGAGACCTACATAGAACGCGATAGATCACCCTTGCTTGAATAGGCGTCACAAATTGTATGTGAGATGTACGAGTCCAGTTTAAGGAGCCAATCTTCTGGAGTGCATTGGCTTGAGGAGTTAAGCTTTTCACAAACAGACCAGTGTTCAGCCACTTGCTCAATTTGCCCCCTATCAATGTAGCCCCAACTTCATCTAGGTCATCATTTAGAGGCATCATGAACAGGGATGAATTTTCCGACAAACCCAGGACTGAATTTATTACAGATGGAGAGAAGACAATGATTCTATTTCTAATGAACACCTTATGAAATTTCAAGGACTTTGGATCAGATATAGAGGGAGACAAATTAGAGTAAAACTCAGCAATCAATTTGGGATAATATTTTCCCACGTTCAACACAGAAGCTTCAAGACCTGCTTGCTTCAGCAACTCAATCAACCCAAGTTTCTCAAAATGATCAGCAACAATGGTTTGTTCTGGACGGAACTTCATTTGAGAGAAGACATTCGAATAACGAGACTCAAACAGAGGAGGGCAAAATTGTCAAGAAAAATCATTACCAATGGCAAGAAGACTATCAGGGCCATCATCATCGGTATCTTCAACAGCTTTCTCATCCACAGGAGAAGAAGGTTCCTTGTCAGCAGCAGGAGGGTTAACGAATTTTTTGGTTCAGTAGTGAATTGTTCGATTTCCTTCTCCGCAGAGTCGCCATCATCAACACTAGCAGGTGATGAATCTCCACCAGACTTGGAAGGAGAAACCACAGCAGCAGGAGCTTCAGGCACGGCGATGGTCTTCTTGGCCTTTTTCGGTTTTCCAACAGTAACGACGGCAACCTTCTTTTACTTTTTAGGAGATTTAACGATGGAGGGTGACCCTTTGCCACCTTTCTCACTTCTAACTGCAGCGTCGGGAGTAGCGATGTAACACCCCGCCTTATTAGCTTTGAAAATCAGAGTAAAATTTTTGCTTTTATTTTCGAAAGATCGTGCGAGTGGTTTTCGATAATACTTTCTTACCTGTGGGATGCTACGAAAACTTTCTTATCTTACTTAATAAAACATGCAACCAAATCAATCCACTGTGGAGATAATGGAATCACACTTGCACGTCCGACTATCTCGCACTGTCTAGTTTAGCGAAAACTTAACTAAATAACACATAATACACACATATGTAATACAAATTTATACATGTTCATGAATTTTTAAATGTGTGTAAAAAAAAACGTCCACTTCTCATGACCACGCTTGCCATGTCTGCTCACCCGGCACGCTGGAGGCCGATGCTTGAAATAGGAAAAACTGTGGGAGTGTCAGCACATCTGCATGCTCGTGGGAAACTAGAACTGAAATAGTCTTACCTGTAAACATAAACTTAAAAGCAACATAAAATAAATAAGATTGTTGTACTGTAAACTTTTCTTAAACTCAAACTGTGGTCTAAAAGACCCCTATCGGCCCTTACTTCGGCCACTTGTGTGCCCACCCCGATTGGGATATTAAGACCCTCGCCCTCCATCGAAAACCAGGTGGAATATTAAGTCCCTCGGTCTCCAAATCCTGGGAGAACTAACTGACTCGAACATACCTCAAACATGGTACAGATATTAATGATGATGTGGAACCCAGTACATGACGCCCATACTGACTAGTACTGGATTAGACAGCATCAATAATAACTTATCATGACTTAAATATATAAGAGCTGAAACTGAAATCTGATCTTATATCTGTGGTCTTAAAGACCCTTGTCGGCCGCTCGTGTGCACACTACCCAGACACTGAGGCCAAAGCCCCAGTCGGGTACCAGGTGGGTCTCGAAAGGCCCTTAGGTCAGCCTCTCACCAGGGAGAACTTAACTTGACCACAAACGGGATAATTCGACCGTTCGGGAAACTATCTTACTCACGTACCTTATACAGGATAACTGAAATGCGCAATGTAAAGTCCTGTACAACCGGATAAGAAGTCACGAATGAGACTCGGATCGGAAGTCACAAATTAATTCAAAAAATACTAAAATTCTGGAATGAGACTCGGATCGGAAGTCACGAATCAAAATAAACTCGAACCGTCGATCGAACCAGCCGGTTCGCTGACTGGCCGGCCGGTTTGCTGACTGGTGCCCTGGCGCGGCGTTGGGCACAGCTGATGCGGCCGGGCTCGGCTCTGGGTGCTGCTGGGCACGGACAGGTGCGACTGGGTGCGGACCTACGCTGCTGGGCGCGGATAGGCGCTACTGGGCGCGGACAGGCGTGGCCAGAGGCTTCTGGCATGGGCCTTGGCATGACTGGTGCCCCTCGGGTGCTGCCGGGCACAACCGAGGTCGACAGGGGCTCTGGCATGCGGCTGGGCACGACTGAACACGGCTGGGCTCGGGACAGACCCGACCAGACACCACACGGTCTGGCACGGGCACGGCTGGTGCCACTTGGGTGCTGTCGAGCGACCCTGAGGGAACTGGGCAGTCGGTCGTGCTGCTAAGCACGAACCAAGACCGACTGAACTCATCAGACCTGACTCGGGTCGGTCCTGGTCACGGCACGATGCTCTGGCACGAGACCTCGTGCGTTGGGACTAGCACGGCACTACCGGGCGCCGTGCACGCTGGCTAGGCACGACGGGTGCCATACCATGCACAGGGCAAGGACTGAGCGCTGTGGGCACAGTTGCGTTCGCGTGGACTGAGGGCCTTGCGCCTACCGGGCGCGGGCACTTGCCAAGGCTAGCCTCTGAAGCCACAGACAGGCACACAACTTAACCTCTGAGGGCGTGGACAGGCATGGGGCCGGCACTGTGCGCGCGGTATGCGTGGCCAGTGACCATGGCCGGCCCTTGCTGGCCATCCGACTACTTTTCCGGGGACATGCAACATATCTCAACTCAACATGATGAAATATGATTAAAAATGCAAAGAAGCACTAGGAGACCTCGGGTCCACATGCATGTAGTTCGGTAGGGCCGATAAGGCACGTATGAACATTAGGTCACCGAACCAACTTCTCAATCTATCACATATGTAACACCCCGCCTATTATAACTTTGACTCACGAAAAACTGGGTTAAATTTTCGCGACTGTTTTCAAAATATACTTGTACTGTTTTCGAAGAACGTTTAAACTTACTAACTTGCGGGATGCTACTTACTTACTTACTTACTTACTTACTTCTCTTCTTGTTACTTATGCACGCACCCAAATCAACATATAAAATCCGACTGGGGAAAATACGGATGAGGGACAATCAAATGTGCATACATATTAGGTCTGGGTTGGCAGTACGGAAGCGTAAAATAAAGTACGGTACAGTCTGAAATTATTTATACATGCCAACGTAACATAACTTAAACAAATGTCCAGCTGACTCGGACACCACCACACCACCAGGCTCGGCTCACGCTCCGGGCTGCACTCCAACACCTAAAAATATAATAATCGGGGCGTGAGTACTCATCCACTGTACTCCGCAAGAACCAGCACGTATAATCGAATATCATAAACTCAGCATATACATAAATAAAACTGTACTTTACTGGTGCAGGCTACCGGTAACTGGCCGGTTCTCATGTGATCATATTCTGGGGGTCGCCTCCCTTGAAATCCAGGATGACTCTATTGGGAGTCAAACTGTATTGGGCGAGTGACTCTACTGGGAGTCAACATAAACTGGACCACGAACGGATAAATTGGACCATTTGGGTAAAAGGTATCTACATACATACCTCATAAATGTTACAAGATTATAGGCAATGTAATACCCAGTGCAGGGCCCCCACCTGGTATACTAAAATGATCTGGCAAGTGCTGAAAATTGGGGTAGCTGTCGGAGGCTCGACTCTCCTTAAGCTACCAAAATATAAGCAAATATGTCTAAGAAATTTGCTCGACTTATAAAAAATGATACTGAAACATAGACAGTTAAGTAGGTGAAGCAGATATAGCATGAAAAGCATATAAAGCACATCGATGCATGTGAACACATAAAAGTAGAATGGATTTTCTCAGCTCAACTGGACTGTAATAGGGTTCTCGGAAAAATTCTCACTTAGGCTCGAAAACCCACTTTTCTGTATTTTTTGTAGTGTCTCGAACCGGCCATTCTCGTCGGACTCCAGCGACTATTTCCGACCAACTCACATGGTAAATGAATGTTTATGAATGAATGATCACTTAAGTCTATGCATGTTCATTTAAATCATTTACTAGAATAAAACTAAACCCTCTCGATTTTTATAAAATTGAATATAACTCTAAAAATTCTCAAACTTCAGAGTAAAATAGTTCACTTAACCATGTACATGCTTTAAAAATTTCAAATCATTTAAACATTAATAGCTTATCCAATTTAGCATCTCAAACTTAACAAATGAAATGCAATTTACACTCATGTATTCAAATAATTTTATAAATTCGGAATCTTGTCTTCTGAAGCACAAATTTGGTGTCATTACTAACAACTCATAAAAGAAATTCCCCTTAAAATTTCACATTAATCCCGCAAGTATTGGGGGAGTTCTAAAGCATCAAAGTTCGACTTGACATGCATTCGGTCTAATACTTATAACTCATTCATCTCTTATGATAAAATCATGAAATTTGATATGAAGGCTCTTACTCATATATAAAACTGTCCACAAAATTTCATAATTTTATCCTGAGTATAACTCGAGTTATTCATGTTTGAAGTCAAAGCAGAATTCGCGCATATAAAGTTCAATTTGCATGTCTAACTTTAAAAATCAATAACTCGAGTTATACTAGGCCAATTGACTTCATTCTTGATCCTATGAACTCCTCTCTTCCACAGGAAATAGCCATAAAATTCACACATTCCCAGATTTTTCAGAGCATAGGCAAAAACGCATGCAAACATCACTTAAACAACATGCATGTGAGCTGGGACAACTTTAACATTTAGCATGCTTATAAACACTTCAACAATGAACATATATGGCTCAATTATATATTATTCTCATACTCATACCATAATTAAAATGTACTAAAAAGGAAAATAGCAAACCAACCTCAAGAGTTTGAAGAACAATGCAAGAAAAGGTGGATAGGATGCTCTCGACCTTCCTCTTCTTGCTCTGGGCTTAATGCTGGTTCTTCTCGGATTTTCTTTGGACTTAATGCTTCAAAACACTTCTAGAGGAAGTGGAAGACGAGTTAAGAGTGGTATAATGCACTGGGAAAGAAGGTTTGGTGTTTAGAACTCAAGTACAAACTCAAACAATGCACTCGGTTGAGCGGTTTTTCTTCTCGGCACTTAACATTTGCTCTCGGTTTTGAGGGGTATAGGAAGACTTGAGCTCGAATTTTTCTCTCCAATATGCTAAGGATTTCCAGAGGTTCAAATGAGGATACAAAGAGCTGAATTAGAGTTTTATAAAGGGTCTTTAGGCAGATGAAACTAGGCTAGGTAGTGGGAGACCAAAATGTGTTGAACTCATTTCCAATGCATGAAGTGGAAGAATCTCCTAAGGCACCAGGCTGCCATGCTTGGTTTTTTGGACTGAAAAGGGGGCTGAGAACTTTGGTCATGCACTAGCATGTGAGTGGTAAACATGGTCTTACAACTTGATTAAAAAAAACAACCCACCCATGCATGATTAAGGCATTAAATAATGCTAATAAGGCTTGAGCCTTGCTAATGATCATAAGGCTTGATAAGGACTCAAAATATGGCTGAAAATCTCTTATGTCCACACGTGGATCAAGACATGAAAGAAGAGTTGGCTAAAGTCTCAGTTCATGCCCCATAGGGCTCATGCTCGTGGCTCGGGTGGCTAAGACTCGAGAATAAATGTCTAGGGCTTGAATGCTTTAAGACTTGAACATTGATATCTCAATACACTTATAAAATATTCTAAGTATCAAGATACCAAGGCTCGGCTATGCTCGGGAAATGACTTGGAAATAAACCGGAATGAAACTAGGGTTCAAAACCAACAATTTCTCGAGTTGATTAGATATCAATTGTCAACCCAAATTAAGGGATCGGTCTTGATCTTAACTTGACATAGAAAAATTTCCAAAGAATGATCTACCAAACTTAGAAAAATAATTGAGCATTTAGCATATAAAATATAACTCGGAAAATTCTGAAAATTACGGATCTCACTTATAGTCGAGCAATGAAACCGTTCTTAATACTTTTACTGATTCGGGGCGTTACAACCTATCCTCCTTAAAATATTTCCGTCTTCGGAAATACAAAACTAAGGTGCTAGGCCAGAACTCCTATTACAAAACTATATACATAAGAACATAAAATAATAGTACACAAGGTACAACTGATACAACTCAAAACTCGAAATCTGGATATCGAGCTCTGATCTCGGCCTCTCTCTCCCAAGAGGCTTCTATCCTCTCCAGCAAACTTGGACGAGCTCTATATTTCTGTTCCTCAGCCGATGGACCTTTCGGTCCAGAACTGTAACTGGCTGCTCATCATACGTCAGGTTCTGCCCGACCTCTAGCTCATCAAAGTTCACTACGTGGCTCGGATCGTACACATACTTTCTCAACATCGGCACATGGAAGACGTTGTGTACACCCGAGAGCTCTGGGGGTAACGCTAGACGGTAGGCGATTACGCCAACTCGTTCGAGAAACTCGAATGGCCCTATGAAACGGGGCTGCAGCTTCCCCTTCTTCCCAAAACGTACAGCGCCCTTCATCGGCGTGACTTTCAGGAACACCTTGTCTCCCTGCTCAAACTCAAGCTCTCTTCTACGCTTGTTAGCGTAGGCCTTCTGTCGGCTTTGTGCCTCTCTCAGCCTCGCTCGATCAACTTGGGACCAAGAACCTGCTTCTCGCCGACTTCATCCCAATAAAGGGGTGAGCGGCACTTGTGCCCGTACAAAGCTTCGAAAGGGGCCATCTTGATCGATGAATGATAGCTGTTGTTGTAGGCAAACTCCACAGTGGGTAATAACCTCTCCCACGAACCACCTCGCTCTAGGACACAAGCTCGGAGCATGTCCTCAAGCGTCTGGATGGTCCCGTCGGTCTGTGGGTGATAAGCGGAGCTAAACTTTAACTTCATCCCCATGGACTCGTTCAGACTCTCCCAGAAATGGAAATAAACCAGGGATCATCATCTGATACAATCTCGGCAGGAACTCCGTGAAGTCGAACGATTCCACGAAGGTACATCTCGGCTAACTGCTCCATGGACATGTCCATCCTGACAGGCATAAAGTGGGCCGACTTCGTCAGCTGGTCCACTACAACCCATATTGCATCGTGATGCTCGGGAGACATCGGTAATCCCGTGACAAAATCCATGGTCAGCTTCTCCCACTTCCACTGCGGGATCTCTAAAGGCTGTAAGAGCCCCAGTGGAACCTTGTGCTCGGCCTTCACTTGCTGGCAAACCAAGCACTTCTCGACAAATTCGGCAACGTCTCACTTCATCCCTTTCCACCAAAACGACCCTTTCAAGTCGTGATACATCTTGGTGCTATCGAGGTGCGCCAAGTACGGAGCACTGTGCGCCTCTGTCAAGGTCTCCTTCTTCAGGGCCTCGACGTTTGGCACAATAATCCTTCCCTTGTACTCCAAGGCACCATCTGTGCCTCGGTAAAAGCCCTCTACTCCTCCGGCATGAATCTTTGCCCCCATCGAGCGAACAAACTCGTCGAAGGCTTGATCCTGCCGGATCCTATCTCGCAGCATGGGCCACACTCTCATAGCTCAAATACCTCCCACAACTGGCAACTTAGGAGGTGATTTGACCACTTCTAGCTGCATCCGAGCGAACTCATGAATCAACTGACGCTACTGAGTGATCATACAAGTCAGCTCACCCTTTCCCTCACGGCTGAGGGCGTCGGCAACTACGTTCGCCTTTCCTGGATGATAGTTGATGGTACAGTCATAATCTTTCACCAGCTCTAACCACTGCCTTTGACGCATGTTGAGCTCTTTCTAGGTGAAGATATACTGTAGGCTCTTGTGGTCGGTATAAATCTCACATCTGCCGCCGTACAGATAATGCCTTCAAATCTTCAGGGCGTGAACCACTGCTGCCAACTCAAGGTCATGAGTCAGGTAGTTCTCCTCGTGCAGCTTTAGTTGTTGAGAAGCATAAGCCACAACTCTTTCTTCTTGCATCAGTACACAGCCTAGACCTAGCTTCGAGGCATCACTATAAATAGTGAAACTCTGAGTGGGATCCGGTATAGTCAACACAGGCGCCGTCGTAAGCCTTCCTTTGAGCTCTTGGAAGCTCGCCTCACAACGGTCACTCTATTCGAACTTCACCGATTTCCTCGTCAATCGAGACAAGGGTAGGGCTATCCTGGAAAACCCCTCGATGAAACGCCTGTAATATCTAGCTAATCCGAGAAAACTACGAACCTCGGTGGCATTCTTCGGTGCTGACCAGTTTCGGACTGCCTCGATCTTCGATGGGTCAACCTCTATTCCTCCCTCCGTAACAATGTGGTCAAGAAAAGCCACTCAATCAAGCCAGAATTCACATTTGGAGAACTTGGCATAAAGCCTCTCCCATCTAAGAGTCTGCAACACGATCCTCAAATGCTCCTCGTGCTGCTCCAGACTACGAGAATAGACCAAGATGTCATCAATGAAGACGATAACAAACTGGTCTAGGAAGGGATGGAAGACACGTTTCATGAGATCCATGAATACCGCCGGTGCATTGCTCAAACCGAATGGCATCACAACGAACTCATAGTGCCTGTATCGGGTTCTGAAAGCGGTCTTGGTCACATCGGCCTCCTTGATTCTCAGCTGATGGTAACCAGAGCGGAGATCGATCTTGGAAAACACTCTGGCACCCCTCAACTGATGGAACAGATCTTCTGTCCTGAGGAGAGGATATTTGTTCTTCGCCGTCAACTGGTTTAGATCCTGGTAGTCGATGCACATGCGCATGGTTCCATCCTTCTTCTTGACAAAGAGGACAGGTGCTACCCAGGGTAAAACACTCGGTCGAATGAAACCGAGCTTGAATAGCTCCTGAATTTGGGATTTTAGCTCCTACAACTCCTTCGGGGCCATTCGATAAGGTGCCTTCGAGACTGGTCCTGCCCCTGGAACCAGACCAATCGTGAACTCCACTTGGCGATTTGGTGGTGCTCCAGGTAACTGCTCTGGAAAGACGTCGATGAAGTCGCGCACCACTGGGATGTCTGTAGACGTCCGCTCCTCCGATGAGTCCTCGGCGATGTTCACCAGGTAGCCCTAACAGTCCTTCTTCTGTAGATATTTGGTTGCTTTCGCCATTGAGATGACACGTGACAAGGTTCTAGCCTTCGTTCCGAAGAATATAATTTGCTCTCCCCCAGTCATCTGAAGCGTCACCTCTCTGTCTCGGTATGGGATGTCCGCGTGGTACTTCGCCAACCAATCCATTCCGAGTGTGAGGCCGAAGTCCCTCCTCTCGATCACAAACGCATCGACCGCAAGAGTTTTTCCGGCAATATCAAGACTAAGGTCCTTGGCCAAAGAGTGCATCACTATCTTCCTTCCTGAGGCTAGGCTGATCTCAAGGGGGTCGACAGTGATCACTCCCTGGACATTTATAGCGTCGAGACACTTTGTGGAAACGAACGAATGGTCGCTCCCGTGTCAAACAAGGCAAAGACTGGAACATTGAATAAAGATATCATGCCGGACATTGTAGCTGGCTGATCGGTTACCTCCGCCTGGTTAAGGGCGAAGATCTGGGCTGGTCCACCTCCAGGTCGGTTCTGGGCCTGCTGACGCTGCCCCTGTGGATTCTGTGCACATAGCACACATTCTGACCAGCTAGGCACTCTCCATGGTGATTACGGCTGCAGGTGGCGCATGGTGGTACAACCTGGCGGATAGGCTACACAGCCTGAACTGGGGCTGAAGCTGGTGCTGGTGCCGAGCCTCTCGGTCCGTTCCTGCGATCATTACGACCCTTCCAATTCCTCTTGTTGGGTCGCTGTGCCTGCAGAGGCTGCGCCGGCGGAGGTGGCGCTATCTGTGGTGGGGCTGGCTGAACTGGTAAGGCTAATGGCTGGACTGGCTGCCTGACTGGGGCACGGAACCGGTTGGCCTCCACCACTATACTCTCGGCCATATGCTGGGCCCGAGAGACTTTCTCAACATAGGTCATGGGGCCCATGGCACTGATGGTGTGACGAATCTCTCCCCGTAGGCCCGCCCAGAATCGCTTCATCCTCTTCGCCTCCGTGTCAACCAGGTTTGGTGCGAAGAAGGCGAGGCGAGAGAACTCGGGCTCATACCCATCAACTGTCCGGCCGCCCTGCTCCAGACTCAGGAACTGTCTCTCCTTCCTCTCAACACAGTGATCCGGGTAATACTTCTCCCGGACTACCTCCTTCGCTCTCTCCCACGTGAGATTAGTCTTCTCCCCAGGCCTCATGGCCCAGTAGATGTTCCACCAAAGTCCCGCATCCCCTGTCAACAGAAGCTGAGCACACATGACCTTGACTGGCTCGGGGCAACCCATGACCTCGAAGATGAGATCAAGGTTGCGCACCCGTTCCTCAACTTGTCGAGGATCTCCCTGTCCGTTAAAAGTCGCTGGGTGAAACCCACAATACTGTGCGACGCGCTGCCCCAGATCCGGCTCGGGAACTACTGGAGGGGCTGCGACTGGTGGGACTGGAGCATTCCAATTTCTGCGGTTAGCCATCTGGAGGGCCAGTTGACAGGGTTAGCTTATAAAAGAGTTTGGTAGAAGGGATTAAATATTAATAACTCAATGATTTACAAATTTCTTGACAAGTTGTCGATAACATACAACTTATCCGTCTAAGGTTCTGAATCAAATAGGAGTTCTGAATTAGACAAGAGTTCTGAAACATAGTTCTTTCTAGAGTTCTCCCTCTAGAGTTATCTGCCTTATAGGAGGATAGTTATCTAGGCCCCATACTTGAATTTGAATAAGCACTTGTAGAAATAAAGACTGGTTTAGGTGACTTACCTCGGAGGCAGCGCGAGCGTGAGCATGGTGTGGTAACATTGACTGACTTTTGGTCTACAGAAATGCTAACTGCGCTCTGATACCAAACTGTAACACCCCGCCTATTATAACTTTGACTCACGAAAAACTGGATAAAATTTTCGCGACTGTTTTAGAAATATACTTGTACTGTTTTCGAAAAATGTTTAAACTTACTAACTTGCGGGTTGCTACTTACTTATTGACTTACTTACTTCTCTTCTTGTTACTTATGCACGTACCCAAATCAACATATAAAATCCGACTGGGGAAAATACGGATGAGGGACAATCAAAGGTGCATACATATTAGGTCTGGGTTGGCAGTACGGAAGCGTAAAATAAAGTACGGTACAGTCTGAATTTATTTATACATGCCAACATAACATAACTTAAACAAATGTCCAGCTGACTCGGACACCACCACACCACCAGGCTCAGGTCACGCTCCGGGCTGCACTCCATCACCTAAAAAGATAATAGTGGGGGCGTGAGTACACATCCACTAAACATGTCCATAAAATTTCATAATTTTATCCTGAGTATAACTCGAGTTATTCGTGTTTGAAGTCAAAGCAGAATTCGCGCATATAAAGTTCAATTTGCATGTCTAACTTTAAAAATCAATAACTCGAGTTATACTAGGCCAATTGACTTTATTCTTGCTCCTATGAACTCCTCTCTTCCACAATAAATAGCCATAAAATTTGCACATTCCCAGATTTTTCAGAGTATAGGCAAAAACGCATGCAAACATCACTTAAACAACATGCATGTGAGCTAGGACGACTTTAACATTTAGATTGCTTATAAACACTTCAACAATGAACATATATGGCTCAATTATATATCATTCTCATACTCATACTATAATTAACAAGTCCTAAAAAGGAAAATAGCAAACCAACATCAAGAGTTTGAAGAAAAATGCAAGAAAAGGTGGATAGGATGCTCTCGACCTTCCTCTTCTTGCTCTGGGTTTAATGCTGGTTCTTCTCGAATTTTCTTTGGACTTAATGATTCAAAACACTTATAGAGGAAGTGGAAGACGAGTTAAGAGTGGTATAATGTGTGAAGAAGGTTTGATGTTTAGAACTCAAGTACAAGCTCAAACAACGCACTCGGTTGAGCTGTTTTTCTTCTCCGCACTGAACATTTGCTCTCGGTTTTGAGGGGTATAGGAAGACTTGAGCTCGAATTTTTCTCTCCAATATGCTAAGGATTTCCAGAGGTTCAAATGAGGATACAATGAGCTGAATTAGAGTTTTATAAAGGGTCTTTGGGCGGATGAAACTAAGCTAGGGAGTGGGAGACCAAAATGAGTTGAACTAATTTCCAATGCATGAAGTGGAAGAATCTCCTAAGGCACCAGGCTGCCATGCTTGGTTTTTTGGACTGAAAAAGGGGCTGAGAACTTTGGTCATGAACTAGCATGTGAGTGGGAAACATGGACTTACAACTTGATTAAAAAAAAACAACCCACCTGTGGCACCCCGCCTTACTAGCTTTGAAAAATCAGAGTAAAATTTCCGCTTTTGTTTTCGAAAGGTGGTGCGAGCTTGGTTTTCGTAAACACTAACTCGTTGCGGGATGTCACAGATAAAAACTTTCTTATCTTGCTCACAGCCATAAATAAAACATGCAACCAAACTATCCGCTACGGATAATGGAATTAAACATGGAATGTTTGAACTGTCTCGCACGATCTAAGTCTGCTAGCGGAAGCATATCCGAAATACAACATACATGCATACATATCCGAAAATACATGATCATAAATAAAAGGACATAAAATATGCGAAAAAAAGTCCTTGACTATCATGACCACGCTTTGCCACGCATAGCACACTCGACTCCATCTCCTGAAAAACACAATGGGGGCGTGAGCAAACCACTATGCTCCACAAAGACCAGTACTGAATAAGACATCATGTATAATAACGTATCATGAACATAAATATATAAGAGTTGAACTGTAAACTTTTCTTTTCTTTCTGTACTGTGGTCAAAAGACCCTCGGCCTCGGCCGCTCGTGTGCACACCCCGATGGGATATTAAGGCCCTCGGCCTCCACCAGTACCAGGTAAAACTCGAAAGGCCCTTAGGTCGGCCAATCACCTGGAAAAACTAACTGTCTCGAACATACCTCTGCCATGGTACGTATATTATATATAATGTGGAATCCAGTACATGACCCCCACCTGAAAACATGAAATCTGATATGCAAGTGCTGATGCTGGAGTAGCGGTCGGAGGCACTCTCCTTAGGCTACATAAATATTTAAGCAAAATAATGCTAAGTATCATGCTCAGAATAATTAATTATATGCTAAAATGCTCGGACTATTCTACGCGACTAAACTGGACTGGACTGGCTCAGAAAAATACTGAAATTCAGAAACTAGACTCGGATCAGAAATCACGAATCAAAACTGACTCGAACTGCCGGTCGAACCGGCCAGTTCGCTGGCTGTCCGGACCGCCGGATCGGCTGGACCGGGCGGTCGGGCGTTGGCTTGGGCTGGACCGGGCTCGGCCCCGCGCCGGGCCTGCTGGTGCCCGAACACGGCGCTGAGCACTGCTGGTTCGAAGCCGATAATTCCTCGAGTCGATTAACTATAACTTATCGACCCAAATTAATGGATCAATCTTGACTTATACTTAACATAGAAAATTTCAAAGAATAATCTATCATACTTAGGAATTAATTGAGCATTTAGCATATATAATATAACTCGAAATTTCTGAAAAATTACGGATTTCACTTATAGTCGAGCAGTGAAACCGTTCTTATTCTTATTACTGATTTGGGGCATTACACCACCCATGCATGATTAAGGCATTAAATAATGCTAATCAGGCTTGAGCCTTGCTAATGATCATAATGTTGGAGTATACTGTAAAGCAAACTTTTACGTGAGCTTTTGGATTGTATTATTCGATTACCCATTTGACTGAAATAAATGTTTTTCACATTGTTGCATTCTTTATGATTGCTTGTATGCTAAATGTCCAATTATCTTATATTGTAGACAATGTGGTGTGTTAGTATTCACACAGAAGATTACATTGTCGGTTCTTTATAAGATATAAATGGTATTCACAACTGAGATAGTTATGGACATGACTATCGGTGTAGGTTGTAGTATAAACTGGATGTAGCTTGTCTTTGCTATTGGTTTATACTAGTGCACTGCGTCGCATTGAAAGGATCACAGTTGAGACGTGTTCTTCTGTTCTGACTATCATGAAGAACCTAGGTCTCGGTGACTCTACTAACTCTTAACCCTAACTGTGGTAATTAGATATATGGGATATTTGTTTGTTACTTTGACTTACCATGGGTGAGGACCAAGTATTGGTACAATAGCTCCGTATCTTGGGTAACAACACTATCTGCATGATATCTATTTATTGGCATTAGGGCACCGTGTCCTGGACATCCAGGTTGGTGACATCCCCTTAAAGAACTCATAAGGATTATCGTATAAACCCTGCAGGTGGATTTAATCCGTACGATAATAAGGTTGAGTGGTACTACTTAAGGATTAAAAGATATTAATTAATTAAAGCAGTCAGAAGCTTTAATAATTATTGGACGTGCGATATCTTAAACACGGGGAATTATATCGAGTCCAATAGAAGCCCTGATTCATTTCGGGATAGGACGGGAGTACAATATTAATTCTCTAGTGGAATGAATTAATATTTACGGTCCAAATTGTGTATAGGGCTGAACATAAGAATTTGGGCCTGTAGGGAGCCCAAACCCTATACCTTCTAAGAGATCCCTAGGCTGGCCCAAGGACCTCTATAAAAAGAGGGGACTTCCCACGTTCTAAAACCTAAGAGAATTTCGTGAGACACTCCAGCCACCATCGTGGAAAGAGTAACGAGAAGGGTTCGAGAAAGACGTGGGCAGTTCTCTTCTTTCAACCGTTTGGAGGATCGTCATCCATCCGGCATCCAAACGCGGTCAGGAAACAGTTTAGAAGATCGCTCAGATCGAATCAAAGCTTTGAAGAAAGGTATATCTCTGTTCATCCTTTAGGAGCATGCTTAGGTTTAATCGAAATCATGTATGTACATGTTTTGGTATCCGATATCGATCCGTGGGAAGGACCGCCTCGTCGGCGTGTTCCAGCAATTGGTATCAGAGCCTCGGTTTCGTAGATTATCGGCTCTGCCTGGAACATGTAGTTGATTTCGTTTATTCGTTTATTCGTTTTCAGTCATGTTCATGGTGTGGATGATGTTTTATCTCGTTTATGCTTCTGGATGGTGTCTATCGCAGCCCTTGTTTATTGATGTAATCGTTTTTCCCACCAGATAATAAGTGTGGGTAGTATAGGCGATTTTATAGACTGTAGTAGGGCTATTGTTGTTCGATTTTTGCTGTAATTTTGTGTTCAAAGTCGAACGTGGTGAAGATGATCATCCTGGAGGCGGCGGCTAGGGTTTCAGCATTCACCGGGGCCGGTTTCGTCGGCGAAAACCGTTTTGGCCATAACTTTTGCTACAGGTGTCCGATTTCAGCCCATAATACCATTTCGGAAACGGGAGAGCGAGATCTACAAGAGTTACTGCTATGCTGTAACAGCCTGTGGCGGGGTCAAATTCAATCGTCTAGATGAAGTTTTTGGCTCTTTTCCGTCGGTGGGTGCCGATATCGCGTGAACGGCCGGTTTTGCGCGAGATGCCGATTCGAGTGTTTATCCACGACCTTGCTGAATCATGTAATAGCTTTGATAGGCTGTTAGTGGTTGGTTTTTGAGGGGCTGCGATAGATGTGTTTTAATTTTCGCATTTTATCGCTTTGTGGATGCCGATTTAATTTTTGCTAGAGCATGTTTATTTGTTTATGTGTCTAGCTGATTTAAATCGCTTTTCTGGCATGCTAGCATGTAAATAGGTGCTTTTAATTCTTAGAAAGCTGTTATTGCTTTTCCTTTGGAATCTAGAAGCATGTTAGGATTTATGTGATTTGCGTGTTAGGAGCATGCTAGGAATTTTAATTGTTTCTTATTGCATGCTGTTAAAAACCTTCAAGTAAAATGACTAAGTGAGTTTAATATGAATTTTAATTAATTCATTTGGCCTCCACAATTGGTCTTTAAGTAAGGTGTTTGTCGCTCGAGGGACCTCGGAGTCTTCCCCTAACGGATGCGGCATTCACGAGCTTACTAGATAAGACTTCTATTCAAACGACTTAATCTCTAGGTGAAGTGAGTGGCATACGCGTGACCCATGGGGTCTCCTCCCTAACGGATAGTGTCATTCATAAGTTCACCGGTAAAGATTATTTCGAGATAACCTTAGAAAATTATTTACAAGCGATGTGTCTTCCCCATCGGTAAGTTCATCAATTGTGAATGATTGTTCTTGGGGTTAAATTGTGGTCATCACTTAGATGTGAATTTTAATATAACTCCCCAACGGAGTCCCTGTTTTAATTCACATAGCCAGTGTTAAAAATTTTCGACTATTAATTTCATTCGCCATAAGGACAGGTTGGCGTGCAATTGAGATTAATGGCTGGGTGTCTGCTTGATGGACATATGTGTAAACGTCCACCCTAACGTGGCTTGCATGTGTGTTTGTTTAAGTTGTCGAAGGATGCGTTAAATAATGGTTTTGAAGGTTTCCATATTTTATGCTTCAAATTTATGTGAATTATTTCTTACGTGTTTGCAATTATTTATTTCAGTTATTCATCATGTCATTCAATCCGCTTATGACCATTCTCAATCAAAACAAGCTTACTGGTCCAAATTATTTGGACTGGAAGAGGAATCTGGATATTGTCCTTGTTGCTGATGAGTACAAATTTGTGCTCACCACACCTACTCCTGCTCCTTTGGGCGCTGCTCCTACCGAAGAGGAAAGGGAGGCTCATCGGAAGTGGCATAAGGCTGATGAGATGGCTCGTTGCTACATCTTGGCATCTATGTCAAATGTTTTGCAACAGCAGCATCACACCATGCCTACTGCTGCTGACATGATGTTGAGCCTCAAGGAACTCTTTGGTGAGCAAGGTAGGGCTGCTCGTTTTGAGGCTATGCGGAAGATTATGTCTTCTGTCATGCCGGAGGGAGCTTCTGTGCGAGAGCATGTTCTCAAGATGATGGAATATCTGAATGAGATAGATGTGCTCGGAGGAAATATCGATGGCGATGCCAAAATCGATATCATCCTGCACTCGCTCCCGAAGTCCTATGAGAACTTCCGCCTGAATGCAATCATGAATAAGAAGGGCTATACTCTAGCCGAGCTTCTTGTGGACTTGGTTGCAGCGGAGGGTCTTATGGGCAGGGGACCACAGGCTCATGTTTCTGTACAAGCTGGACCTTCTTCGTCGAAAGGCGGGAAGAAGAAAAAGCAAGTGCAGAAAAAGAGTGGTGGGAGCAGTGGGAGCAAAGCTGTAGCGCCTTCTGGTGGCGTGCAGAAGCCGAAAGGCAAGTGCTTCAAGTGCAACAAGACAGGACATTGGAAGTCAGATTGTCCCCTCAAGGACACTCCTGGTATGTCTCTTGCTTTAGTTGTCGAAACATGTTTTGCGGCTTGTTCTACCAGTTCTTGGGTAGTAGATACAGGAGCCACTGATCATGTTTGTTACACTTTGCAGGGGTTTCTGCAAAGAAGGCAGCTCAGTGAGGGCGAGATTACCATCAGCTTGGGCAACGCTGCACGTGTGGCGATGGTTGCAGTGGGAGATGTGCACTTATCATTTTCTGATTCGGTTTTAGTATTAAAGAATGTTTTATACGTGCCGAGTTTTCGGAAGAATTTAATTTCAGTTCCGAAGTTGTTTTTGGATGGATATTCAGTTATTTTTAATGACAATGTTGTTATTATGAGAAATAACTCTTTTATCTGTTCTGGCATGTTGGTTAACAATCTTTATACTATTAATTGTGCATATCATACTGTGACTGAGGCTCATGCATCTTCATCACTAAACAAGAGAAAGGAACCTTCTCAGTTGAATCAATCATATCTTTGGCACCTAAGGTTGGGTCATGTCAATCTAAGGAGGATCCAAAGACTCGTAGGTAATGGCTTCTTGGATTCTTTCCAAGTTGAACCATTTCCAGTCTGCGAATCCTGTTTGGAAGGCAAGATGACTTCTAGGCCTTTTAAGGCCAAGGGGAATAGGTCCAATGATGTGTTGGAATTGATTCACTCTGATTTGTGTGGGCCTATGTCTATTCAAGCTAGAGGTGGTTTTGAGTATTTCGTTACTTTTATTGACGATTACTCAAGATATGGGTACATTTACTTGATGCGCTGCAAGTCTGAATGCTTTGACAAGTTCAGAGAATTCAAGGCAGAAGCGGAGAACCGTCAAGGGAAAAGTATCAAGTCACTGCGATCTGATCGTGGTGGCGAAGACCTTAGCAATGAATTTAGGCAATACTTATTGGAGAATGGGATTACATCCCAGCTGACTGCGCCTGGTACTCCCCAACAGAATGGCGTGGCAGAGAGAAGGAATAGGACTCTGTTAGAAATGGTGAGATCGATGATGAGCTATGCTTCATTACCTACCTCGTTTTGGGGATATGCCTTAGAAACAGCGGCGTACCTTCTTAACTTTGTGCCTTCTAAATCGGTTCCGAAAACTTCAATAGAATTGTGGTCAAGGCACAAGCCCAGTTTAAACCACATTCGGATTTGGGGTTGCCCAGCACATGTGTTGGATAAGGAAGCTGATAAGTTGGCACCTAGAACGGAAGTACGGCTGTTTGTAGGTTACCCAAAGGGAACGAGAGGTGGTTACTTTTATAGTCCTAAAGATCAGAGGGTGGTGGTGAGCACCAATGCCCGATTTCTAGAAGAAGACTATATGAGTGAGCATAAGTCCAAGAGTGAGATTATTCTCAAAGAGTTGAGGGAAGACAATGGCATACCGAGTGTGCAAGATGATATACCACAAGAGACTGTAAAACGTATTGACTCTGATGTATTTACACCTGAGTTGCCTCGTCGTAGTGGGAGGGTTGTTCGTCAGCCCGATCGTTTCATGTTTGTGGGAGAGTCTTCGGACTTGATCCCAAGTGAAGAGCATGATAGTGATCCCTGGACCTACAATGAGGCAATCCAAGACGTAGATGCAGATTCTTGGCAGAAATCTATGGATTCTGAGATTGAATCTATAGACGCTATGGAGGTATACGACCTTAAGGACCTTCCTGAAGGCAAGAAAGCCATTGGGTGCAAATGGGTCGATAGGCGTAAGAGAGGATCTGACGGGAAGGTTATTTCTTTCAAAGCACGGTTGGTTGCGAAGGGTTTCACTCAGAAAGAGGGAATCGATTATGATGAGACCTTCTCACCAGTAGCCATGCTTAAGTCAATTCGGATTCTCTTATCCATAGCAAGTCACATGGACTATGAGGTTTGGAAAATGGATGTCAAGACAGCTTTCCTTAACGGAAACTTGGATGAAGACATGTATATGTAGCAACCCGAGGGTTATGTGAAGAAAGGCCAAGAGCATCGAGTATGGAAGCTAAAGAAGTCTCTTTATGGACTAAAACAAGCTTCTAGGTCTTGGAATATTCGTTTTGATGAGGTGATTAAATCCTATGGATTTAATCAATGTCAAGACGAGAGTTGTGTATACAAAAAGAGCAACGGAAACGTAGTGGTATTCTTAGTACTATACGTAGACGATATTCTTCTAATTGGCAACGATGTCAAGGTTTTGTCAGACGTAAAGGTATGGCTTTCAGAACAGTTTCAAATGAAGGACTTGGGTGAGGCATCGTACATTCTTGGAATCAAGGTCATTCGTGACAGGAAGAAGAGAATGTTGTGTCTATCTCAAGCTGCTTACATTGATACTGTGATTGCTCGTTTCAGCATGCAGAACTCCAAGAAAGGGTTGCTACCTTTTCGGCATGGAGTTCCTCTATCTAAGGATATGTGTCCAAGGAAACAAAAGGAGATGGAGGAAATGGCTAAGGTTCCTTATGCTTCGCCTGTAGGAAGCCTTATGTATGCCATGCTGTGCACGAGGCCTGATATTTGCTATGCAGTTGACATGGTAGCAAGATATCAGTCTAACCCTGGTCAAGAACACTGGACTGCGGTAAAGCATATTCTCAAGTATCTGAAAAGAACTCGGGATTATATGCTTGTTTACCAATCAGACAGTCTAACTCATTTGGGTTACACAGATTCTGATTTCCAAGCTGATCGAGATAAGAGAAAGTCGACCTCGGGTTATGTGTTTATGATGGGAGGCGGAGCAACCTCATGGAGAAGTGTGAAGCAGAAATGCATCGCAGATTCTACCATGGAAGCCGAATACGTTGTTGCTTCAGAAGCAACAAAGGAGGCTGTTTGGCTCATGAGCTTCTTACTGGACTTAGGGGTATCCTCGAGTGTGCCTAGGTGTATCACAATTTATTGTGACAATGCTGGTGCAGTCGCAAACTCTAGAGAACCCCGAGCACATAAGGCCAGTAAACACATTGAGAGAAAGTACCACCTTATACGAGAGATCGTGAAACGAGGAGATGTGGTTGTGACGAATATAGCATCGTTGGAAAACCTAGCTGATCCTTTCACGAAGACTCTGACTGTCAATGTCTTTGAGAAACACGTAGAGGGTCTTGGTTTACGATGTGTTGCAGCTAGACTTTGAGTATAAGTGGGAGAATTGTTATGGAATGTGTTTATATACTAAAAGTTTAGCTTTAGTATAAGTGGGAGATTGTTGGAGTATACTGTAAAGCAAACTTTTACGTGAGCTTTTGGATTGTATTATTCGATTTCCCATTTGACTGAAATAAATGTTTTTCACATTGTTGCATTCTTTATGATTGCTTGTATGCTAAATGTCCAATTATCTTATATTGTAGACAATGTGGTGTGTTAGTAGTCACACAGAAGATTACATTGTCGGTTCCTTATAAGATATAAATGGTATTCACAACTGAGATAGTTATGGACATGACTATCGGTGTAGGTTGTAGTATAAACTGGATGTAGCTTGTCTTGGCTATTGGTTTATACTAGTGCGCTGCGTCGCATTGAAAGGATCACAGTTGAGACGTGTTCTTCTGTTCTGACTATCATGAAGAACCTAGGTCTCGGTGACTCTACTAATTCTTAACCCTAACTGTGGTAATTAGATATATGGGATATTTGTTTGTTACTTTGACTTACCATGGGTGAGGACCAAGTATTGGTTCAATAGCTCCGTATCTTGGGTAACAACACTATCTGCATGATATCTATTTATTGGCATTAGGGCACCGTGTCCTGGACATCCAGGTTGGTGACGTCCCCTTAAAGAACTCATAAGGATTATCGTATAAACCCTGCAGGTGGATTTAATCCGTACGATAATAAGTTTGAGTGGTACTACTTAAGGATTAAAAGATATTAATTAATTAAAGCAGTCAGAAGCTTTAATAATTATTGGACGTGCGATATATTAAACACGGAGAATTATATCGAGTCCAATAGAAGCCCTGATTCATTTCGGGATAGGACGGGAGTACAATATTAATTCTCTAGTGGAATGAATTAATACTTACAGGCCAAATTGTGTTCTGGGCTGAACATAAGAATTTGGGCCTGTAGGGAGCCCAAACCCTATACCTTCTAAGAGATCCCTAGGCTGGCCCAAGGACCTCTATAAAAATAGGAGACTTCCCACGTTCTAAAACCTAAGAGAATTTCGTGAGACACTCCAGCCACCATCGTGGAAAGAGTAACGAGAAGGGTTCGAGAAAGACGTGGGCAGTTCTCTTCTTTCAATCGTTTGGAGGATCATCGTCCATCCGGCGTCCAAACGCGGTCAGGACACAGTTTAGAAGGTCGCTCAGATCGAATCAAAGCCTTGAAGAAAGGTATATCTCTGTTCATCCTTTAGGAGCATGCTTAGGTTTAATCGAAATCATGTATGTACATGTTTTGGTATCCGATATCGATCCGTGGGAAGGACCGCCTCGTCGGCGTGTTCCAGCATAATGTGTTCTCTCAAATGATGTTCCGTCCGGAATGAACCATTGTTGCTGATCATTTTGAGAAACTTGGGTTGATTGAATTGCTGTAGAAAGCAGGCCTTGAAGCTTCTGTGTTGAATGTGGGAAAATATTGTCCCAAATTAATTGCTAAGTTTTACTCTAATCTGTCTACCTCTATGTCTGATCCAAAGTCCTTGAAGTTTCATAAGGTGTTCGTCAGAAATAGCATTATTGTTTTCTTTCTGTCTATGATAAATTCAGTCCTGGGTTTGCCTGAAAATTCATCTCTGTTCCTGACACCTCTGAATGATGACCTAGATGTAGTTGCGGCTACATTGACTGGGGGCAAATTGAGCAAATGGTTGAACCCTGGTCTGTTTGTGAAAAGCTTGACTCCTCAAGCTAATGCCCTTCAAAAGATTATTCCTTAAACTGGACTCCTACATCTCACAAACAATTTGTGACGCCTATTCAAGCAAGGGTTATCTATCGAGTTCTATGTGGGAATCAGTTTGACTTGGGGTCTGTCATTTTTTACTATGAAGTCTCTTTTGCTGATGTATCGAAACCACACAAATTGTTGCCTTTTCCCTCCACAATCTATGCAGTTCTCATAAAGGCAGGGATCAAGATGGATTCGCGTGTTGGTGACGAACATTGTCCATCCCTAAAACCTCTTGCACTGGCTGGGATCAAGACCGTTCCCCGTATTCCTTCTGTTGTCAAAGCCTCTGATGTACCTTCACATCTCTGAGGGTTCCTTAACCAGCAAGTTGCTGTTCTCACTAGTTTGGAGAAGAAGATTGCAGATCAGCGCCGCTACTACAAAGCGGTCTTAGGGGCCTTGGCTGGTCGTGTCCCCTTGGCGTCTAAATCGAAGAAGGGGGAGATTAAGAAGGTGGCTGCTGGAAAGGGGGAGATCAATAAGATGCCTGCTGGTAGTAAAGGGGAGAAGTTAAAGGATGCGGAGAAGTCCAAGATTGCTGCCACGGCTAAGGGAAAAGAAAAAGTCGGGGCTGCTAAGGAAAAGGAGAAGGCGCTGGAGTCCTAAGAAGGTTCAGATACTGCTGAAGACGATGATGTGGACTCAGATGCTGAGGATGAGGAAGACACTGAAGCTGGATCAGAAGAAGGTGGTTCTGATGATGAGGAGACTGAGGATGAAGAGGCATCCACTTCGACCCGTGGATGTTCATTTGATCTATGCGGCATTTTACCAAACTCAAAAACTATTTGCTATGTTTTGTGATGTCATGAACTATTTATTTTGTTTTCTTTTTATGACTGGTTAGGTATGCTTATTATGAACTGATTTCTGATTTATTTTATTGTCCAGGATTTTATGTTGTTCAGATGAACAACCTTCTTTTGCATATTCTGTTTGAAAAGATTGCGTATGTATGCAAGATTGTTGCTCATGCAGGTTCTTGAGAAAGGTTTTCGATTTATCTGCCAAAGGGCAAGATTGTAAGTTCTGAGGTTTGGCAGCAAATCGAAGAACCTTCATCTGTTCTCTTCAGAAAAATATTTAAGGGAAGTTGTCATAAATTGATTACCCCGGATTATTGGTCAATACTTAGACATGTTTTTGTTATGGCAGGTCTAAAGAGAGATCGTGAGTTCCATTCTGGTAACGCATAACACTCCGACCGGCTTGAAATCAACTTGCCTCCTTCTTCCTCGCCGGTAGAACGCCGCGTTCCTGCACAGAACTCTCACACCGGAGGGGTTTTCCGGTGAAGAGCCTCCGATGCTTAAGTCAATATGTGTTTGTTCAATTTTTCAAAGTAAAGAATGGATAAATCGTAGGCTACAAGAAAAGACCCACTCCCATATATATAGGAGTGAGATACCTGCCTTAGGAATTGCCCGGCTTTTGGTGAGCTGTCATGCCCGTCCGTACACACATAGTGTGCGTGTGTCAGAGATTGTCAGAGGTGGTTTTCGCCACTGTCACTCTGCACCAATATATTCTCGCCACGTGTCCCTCTGAGCTGAGGGAGATTATTCTCCTGCGCAAGCCGTTGGGATCTTCTAACGCCATCCACGCGCCCTCACGCGTTCAAGCCACGCTCTAGACTGCTCTTCACCTGTTGAGTGCTCGATCTCCTCCCTTTTGGTCGATCCTCGACCAGTTCTGCTATTTTGCTCGATCTCCTTCCTTTTGGTCGATCCTCGACCAGTTCTGCTATTCTGCTATTCTGCTCGTCTCCTCCCTTTTGGTCGATCCTCGACCAGTTCTGCTATTCTGCTCGATCTCCTTCCTTTTGGTCGATCCTCGACCAGTTCTGCTATTCTGTTCGATCTCCTTCCTTTTGGTCGATCATCCTTCTACCAATCCGGCTTTCTCCACTTCGAGGTTGCTCGATCGATGATGCAAATCGGTCTATTCCTCGGCTATATAATATCCCATATCATCTAGTCCCCCCCACTCTGGTCGAGTCTAAATGACTCGATCTAAGAGTGAATTCAGGCTGTCTTCTTCGTTCTACCACCCTTTCGATCTCCTGCTTACATCTAATCTCCTCTCCTTATCTCTTCTGTCGAGGCCACCACCATTCTTCGACCACGTAATCGATTTTATGATGCGCTTTAAATTGTCTTTCATTTCCTTTTATTACTAGCGTAATTTCCGCCTGCCATATGTCCTTTCTGTTCAGTTCCTTTAATCATCACGCCTCCTCGCGATTTGTGTCGCTTCGCTATCTGTGCCTCTTTAATTTTTTCCACCGTTGGATCTTCTTTTATCTAACGGTCATCTCTCTTAACTTGTCACTTTATTCATCTATAATCCTATAAATACGGTACTTAGCCAATTTTTCAGCTTTTCTCACCTTTTGCAATTTCGAACTCCCTTGCGCTCTGATTTCTCCCTCTGCAAATTGTTCTTTCCTGCTCTCGGCGTCTTTTCAAACAATTTCCGGCGACCACTTCTCTACTGCAACCATGAGTAAGTCTTCTATGCTTCAATTTATATTTGCGTGTATTTATTTTGTTAAATTTTTCGATTTTCTCTATTGTTTCTCCTTTTTCCCAAATCCCTCTCGTCTCGTCTGTGGCAAAAGACCTCCTTTTTTGCTTTCAAAAACCCTAACTTCTTTTTTCTTCCTCTCACTTCTTCGTTCTGCTTTTCAGATTTCGCTGATTCTAACGCACCAAGCCACCACTCTGTCGAGGACGAGATCACCACATCGTCCTTCCCCACTCATCGGCCTATTCCTCACTCACCTTCCCGCTCTGTTGAAGAGATCTACAATCCCACACCTCTCAGCGTTTTATGTCCTTCCGATTATGCTACACCTTCTCCTCCTCGCTGACCTACTCGTCTGATTGACGAATCAGACGAGGATGCCCTCGACCATATCCCTCTCAACCGCCGTCAGCCAGCGTTTGGGGCTTCTGACGCCGCTGAGGCAGCTCTCGACGCTGCTGAGATAGCCATGGAGAGGGATGAAGATGATGTTCCCCTCTCTAAACACTCTATTTTCGCTGAGTGTTGATGTTCCCTTCTCTCAACACTCTATGACCGCCTTCCATATGCACTTACCTACCATATGCGTGAGATCCAAATTGAGAAACCTGGACTTACCAAAGATAATATGACTTGGCTGAAAAGATAGAAGAAAATCTTACCATATGAGCTTGTGAATAAAAGGACGACGAGATTACATTGAGGAGTACTTTTATTTATTTTTATTTTTTGAAATTTCTCGAGTCGACATTATTGTGTATTGAAACCCTTGAATATTTTGAGTGATTATGTAAGTGAGGGTGACTATTGTCGAGTGCAATATACAGAGTGTTCGGTGGTTCACTCTGTTTTAGTTTGAGGGATTCGAATGAGAAAAACCACAAAGGGATTTGTGGTCGGATAAGTAGTAGTGCAATTCATTGTTCAAGTAGAGTGTAGAGAGAGTCTATACTGTAAACCCATAAAGAATGATTGAGTTGATTGCATTAATGAAAGAGATCCGAAGGAAGAGTGGGACGCTCTCCTGAAGGTTCAATTTTTAGTTAATCTACTTCCGCAATTGTTTGGATCTTCTTGTTACTCTATTCTGCTCAATCGTGGGTAACTCTGAATACTTGTTATACAAGTATCAAATTACAGAACCAATACTTGCTTCTCACCCATGTTAAATCAAAGTAACAAACAAATATCCCACATATCTAAGTATTGCAGTTAGGGTTAAGAATTAATAGAGTCACCAAGACCTTGGTTCTTCATGACAGTCAGAACAGAAGAACACGTCTCAACTGTGATCCTTTCAATGCGACACAGCGTACTAGTATAAACTAATAGCCAAGACAAGCTACATCCAGTTTGTACTACAACCTACACCGATAGTCATGTCCATAACTATCTCAGTTGTGAATACCATTTATATCTTATAAGGGACCGTAAATGTAATCTTTTGTGTGACTACTAACACACCACATTATCTACAATATAAGATAATTGGACATTTAGCATACAAGCAATCATAAACACTCTACGGCTTGAAATCGTCTCGTCTTCCTCCTCCTCGCTAGTAGAACGCCGCGTACCTGCAAAGAACTCTCACACCGGGGGGTTTTCCGGTAAAGAGCCTCTGATGCTTAAGTCAGTGTATATTTTACTCAATTCTCCAAAGTATGTAATGGATAAATTGTAAGTCATAAGAAAGGGCTCACTCCTATATATATAGGAGTGAGATATCTGCCCAAGGAGCTGCTCGGATCTGGTGAGCTGTCCTACCCGCTCTGCCCGTCCGTACCCACACAGTGTGCGTGTGTCAGAGGTGGCTATCGCCACTACCGCTCTATACCTATGTACGCTCGCCATGTGTCCCTCTGGGATGAGGATGATTATTCTCCTGTATATTTCGTTGAGATTTTCTGACAGAACCCACGCGCTCTTCCGCGTCCAAGCCACGCCCTCGATTTCTCTCCACCCGCCGGGTGCTCGATATAATCAAACTTCTTTTCTCTAGGTCGATCATCGACCATATCTGTTGTCTTGCTCGATCACTCCCCATTTATCCGATTGCTGCTCGACCAACACGGTTCTTCCCACGTCACGATCAACATGGTAAATCGGTTTATTCCTTAGGCCTATAATATCCCATATCATCTAGTCCCCCCCTCTCTGGTCGAGTCTGCATGACTTGATCTAAGAGTGAATTCGTGTTGTCTCCTTTGTTCTGCCGACTCTCGATCTCCTGATTGGATCTGATCTCCTCTCTCAATCATCTAACCCTTGTTGCTCTCGCTTCGACCACTTGGCCTATTTTGTAATGCATTTTATCCTCCTTTTTATTTCCCTTTATTGTCAGCGCGCTTTCCGCCTGCCACGCGCCCTTTCTAACCCAGTACCTTTAATCATCACGCCTCCTCGCGATCTGCGCCGCTTCGCTATCTGTACCCTTTTAATTCTTTCAGCCGTCAGATTGTGCTCCCATCTAACGGCTATTTTCATTAACTTTTCGCCTGGTGCCTCTGTACAAATACGGTACTTAGCAAATTTTTTCCATTTTCCTCACTTATGCAATTCTCATCTTACTTGTGCCCTAATATCTCTCTCTGCAAATCGTGCTTTCCTGCTCTCGGCATTTTCACCCATCGGCTTCAAGCTTTTCCGGCGACCACTCTCTACTGCAACTATGAGTAAGTCTCTTATGCTTTACTTTTGCGTTTTCTTGCATTTACTTTGTCAATTTTTGGTTTTTCCTATTGATTCTTCTTTTCCAAAAATCTCCTCATTTCGTTTGTAAAGAAACACCCTTCTTCGCCTTCCAAAACCCTAACTTCTCTTCTTTTCCTCTCGATTTTCCTTTCTTCTACTTTTTAGATTCCGTCGATTCTAACACACAAAGCCTTCACTTCGGTGAAGATGCGACCACCACGTTGCCATTTTCTACTCGTCGGCCTATTCCTCACTCGCCTTCCTGCTCTGTTGAAGAAATCTATGATCCCGTCCCTCTCAACTTTTTACGCCCTTCTGATTACTCAACACCTTCTCCTCCCCGCCAACCTAATCGTCTGATTGATGAATCAGACAAGGATACCCTCAACCACATCCCCCTCACTCACCGTCGACCGGCGTCTGGGGCTTCTGACGCCGCTGAAGTGGCTCTCGATGCTGCTGAGGTCGCTGCTGAGAAGGATGAAGATGATGTTCCCCTTTCTCGTCATTCTGTCCTTTTTAAAGTCACTCCTTCTAGTACTCCTAAGAAAGGCGCTCAATCACAATCCACAGTAAAATCCTCGACCACCGCTACACCTCTTGCATCCCAAGTTGTCCCTGTCGCTACCTCTTATAAGGCTACCCAGAAGAAGGGTAAGTCAATCAAAGTTTCTTCTTCTTCTAAGAAGACTTCCTCTCGCTCTTATATAACTGGCTGGCTGGATGCCGATGAAGTCGGCCATCCTGCCGGCTGGGCTTTTATATCTCTAGGCCCTCTGGATATCTATGATAACCCTCCACAAAATTGCTACACTTTCCTTGAATCAATTTAAACTCGCCGTCCGTTTTCCCTTAAGTCAGGACTTGCTCGATCTTGTAAATGGTTCGATCTTCCCTTGAACCAACACCCCCCTAACGCTATCCGTTTTATCACCGTCTTCATCATTCTCTGCCACATTTATCTAGGTCGGCTCAACCTAGATTTTTTCCATTATTGCTACACACCCTCAATACATGCTCAGGGGCTCTACCTCAAGAGCCGCAACGACGTCCATTTTATTTCAGACACCCCGTTAAACGTCCCCAAGTGGAAGGACAAATTCGCTATTGTCGAGCCCAAACCCGCTTTTCCTTGGGCGCCAACTCCGTGGCTTAAGGAGCTCCCACGCGAGTATTCGACACCTTCGACAAACGCGCTCTTCGACCAATGGATTGCAGTATGGAATAGCAAACCCGTTGCATCGAAGACCCTGCTTGAGGATGAGGACCTCTTGCATTATTGCGGTCTTCTTACCCACAAATATTGTTTTCTCCCAAGTCAGAAAATTTTCGATCTCATCTGTATCGAGGGCGACCCAGGTATGTATTGTGAAGCATGCTCGAGTATGTGATTTTCTTGTTATGACTCTAACCTGTTCGTGATTTCTTGTAGAGATGTCGGTGTAACACCCCGCTTATCAGAGTAACTTTTTCGCAACTTTTACTTCGAAATTACTTTAACTCTTTAGAAATCTTTTGCGACTAACTCGGGATGCTACTCAAACTCATCATCTTGAAAATCCGTTTATCTTTAAACTTTTGTCTAATACTTCTTTATACATAAATAAAACAGATTTTCTTTAAACTTGCATTTAAAATACCATAATCATATTTCTTATAATGGTAAAAACTTGAAATCTAAAATTTATTAAAATGCAAGTTCAATACTTAATGTGCATAGTGGAAATACTTGAAAATGTGGTTAATTATACAGACTGTTATAAATGTCCTCATCAAAGCTTATCTTCATCTGAGTCCACGATCCACACCAACACTGCTCCACTCACACCTCCTCTTCGACCTATTACCTGAAACTAAAACTCATGGGGGTGAGTAACGAATATGGATAATCATAAACCGATATCTGATCGGTAACTTAAACTTTTCTCTTCTCTTGCCGATAATTAATCGGATACGTGTGCACACTCTGATGGATATTTCTAAGGCAACTCAGGCGGCCTCCATCAGAACTTAGGATATAATCTCTGAGAACGAATTAATGCCTCCTCATTCTAAGCGTAATAATCTTAAACTTTAGGATATACTCTCTGAGACAACTGATGGTCTCCTCATCCCATATGATATCAATATCGTACTCAATGTGATACCCGTTCAGGGTCCCCACCTTTTTGTCTTTGAAATCATTTGAAATACGATAAGTGCTGTACTGGTACTGTATCTGCAAGTTACATCAAATATAAACAAATATACTAAGTATTATGCTCGTATACTCAATAAGATTTTTAAAATTATTAACTTATCCAAATCTTACAGAAATTCATTAAACTTGTTTTTTTTTTTTTTCTCAAGTTTATACTTAACTTCTCTTTTTACTTTTACTTAAGGTCAATTACTTAACCTTATATAAATCATGTCTTCATAAACATCAATATGGTATTATACTTAGCATGTCATAACTCAAATGTGAAAATAACTATATTTCACATTATACTTGATTGAGTATTTAAACTTAAAACATGCTTACTTTTACTACCATCATCAACATGATTTATAACTTATCTTAATTTAACTTGATCAAATACTTAATTCATCATACATCATATCTCTCAATTTTTAGATATTGGCTTATACTAAATTTTCACTTAATTAACTTGAAGGTGAAAATAATCTCAAGCTATAATCATCTTTTAATCATAACTTTTAATCTTGATATTAATATGTCATACTTAATACAATCTTTATAAAATTTTATACTCAACATATTATACCAAAACTTCATCAAATTACTCATCACTTATATGAGAATTATTCATGATCATCTCATTTTAAACTTAATTTTAACATATGTACTCTCCACATATATATAAAGTTACCATAAAAATTTCACTTTAAAATAATACTCATATATTAAGATATATTATTTCAAAGTTGAAAATATAACAAAATATTCAACTAAGTTGTATGCTTGCTTTTAAAAATCTATATCTCATGCTAAACAAGTCCAATAAAGATAAAATTTAAACTGGAAGTTCTTAACTAATATATGAATCGACCATAAAATTTTCAACTCAAAATAATATCAATAGGGTAATTAAATACTACAAGTCATCATTACTACACAGATTTTTCACTGGACAGCACTTTAATCAATGATTTTTATAAAATTCATTTTAACTTCAAATAATCTAAAACTTTCCAGTATTATTCTCAGCATAATGATGATCTCATATAAAAAGTTACATAATTTTTGGAATTTAATAGCTTGGTCAAAAACAACAAACATAAGCAGCTGTAACATGAACTTTAAATAATCTTACTTTATAATCTTATTTTATATACTTATATATATAAAATTTATAATTTCTAAACATGATAACATATCAAAATCACATATAAACACTTATAACTCTTAGCTATAATTGATTATATCAAAGTTTGAGTACATACCTCTTCTATTTATAAGAAAAGAAACTTGCTCCAAGTATTTCTTGAAATTGCTCGGTTTCTCTCTTAAAAACTCGATTCTTACAATTTCTTTTTCTTATAACATAAAAATCTGAATTTTTGTGGTGTAATTCTACCATTGATGAATGCTCCTATTTATAGGAAAGTTTTAGGGGACAAATAGCACCAAAATTGAATTAAATATCATTTAAAATACTAATTTCTTCAACAAATATGCTAAATAATGTCCCACTCTTAATTTTTAATTTAGTTGACTAATATTATTAAATTTATCAGCTCAACCAATTGCATAAAATAACATAAAAATGAGTCATCATTAATATAAAAATTAAGATGCTTCAAATGATGAAGATTCTACAAAATAAAAATAATTTCCACAATTTATTTATTTTTATTTTTTTTATTTTTCTTTTTAATTCCGAATTTTCTAATAAAATCAGAAAATAATTTTCAAAAATTATTAATATCTCTAATATATAAATCATTTGCAAATGATTTAATGAGGAGAAACATGCTTAAAAATAACATAAACACTTTTATTTTTCTAATAATAGCATAAATTGTGAAAATTCACAATTAATTAAAATTATGCTATTCTTAATCTTTAAAAATCCATAATAACTAAACTTTTATGCTTAATAAAATTTAGATATCAATAATAAAATTTTCGGAATCAAAATCGACTTAAATTTCATTTACATTGAAAACCGAAGATTTTATTATAATCTCTTTTTTTTTTTTTTTCGAAACGATAGAGGTAATATATAAAAGCACAAAAGTGCAAAAAGAACAAATTACAAGACCCCAACAGGGTAATACCTAAGGCCCCAACATGGTAATGAGACAGGGGCCACCAGCCCAAACCAAAAACACGCCTAAGAACCACAAAACAACAAACTGAGAGACACGCACATGGCGGCCTAGATAACTCAATAATAAGAAAAAAGGAAAATGAAACACAGAGCCACTGCACAATGCCTAGCCTGAATTCATCTCCCAAACAAAAGCAAACGAACATACCAACCAAGACTCGACAAAACCACACAAAAACACTGAAACAAACAAACAAACACTGAACTAATCAAAACAAAAGCAACATAACTAATCGAGCCCTTCCAAAGTAGCACACCAAACCGAACCAGCGGAAACAAAGCGAAGGTGAGTCCCACAGCCAGAAGTATCTACCCCGAAACTGCCCAAACCACTCGGTTGCCTAACGGTGTCGAAACCCTAACCCCAGGACAACACCAATCCACCCCGAACCAGGCCCGCAACACCATATTGCCCCGAAACGGACAAAAGTGTCACGGCCCCAACCCCAACCCCGAACCGGCTGGAAGCTGCCTTCAGCCATCGCGCCGCCGCGTTCCAACTCCAACCAACACCACTGGCTGAGAAAAGAACTCGACGACCCCTGCGCCTCCAAAGTCAGAAGCAGCGGGGAGACGATGACGACAACGCAGCCTTGCCCCAATCGCACAAATTAGGTCACCGAGCAATTGAGGCGCTTCCCCCCCGAGAACCGCTCCACGGCTCCACCACCGCCCAACCCAGGATTCGCCGCCGTGAAATCAAGAGTCGGCACTAGAAGAGGCGAACTCCGATTGCAGCCGACGAGTCCTAACGCCGAGAAAACAGGTAGCGGAGCAGAAAAATAGGGGAGGGAGCCAAACGGCCAAGGGCCGGCGACCGCCGGCAGAGCTAGCTGGCAACTATGGAAGGCTGACGGGTTGAAATCGGAGCGACGAGGCTGTGTGAGATTTGGGAGCGACGAGGAGATTTGGGAGCGGCGAGGAGATTTTATTTAACCATAATTGGATAATTGGATTTTTTATTATAATCTCTACTATTCTCGATTATGAATTTTCTTTTTTTTTTAACTAAATCTTGAAATACTTTACGTATTATCATTACTAAATTAATCACTCTTACTGATTTACCTTATAACTTTTTAATGCGGTAAATAACTTTTACTGTGGTAATTAATTTTTACTGTGGTAAATAATTTTTACTGCGTTAAATAAATTTTTACTGCGGTAAATAATTTTTACTGACTTACTAAATTATGGGGTATTACAATCTACCCCCCTTAAAACTATTTCCGCCCTCGGAAATACTGAAACTGGTATATATATATACTAACTATGTATATATATCATAATTCAATATCTGAAAACTGAGCACTTATATCAACTTATCACTTACCAGTGGCATCTTAACTTTATATGTGGCGATTCATTCTTACATTATCGAGGAAAATATCTTGATTCTTTAGCCAATGAACCTTCTGGTTCAACACTTCTATCGGTTGTTCCTCGTAAGTTAACTTATATTCTTGGTGCAAAAGCACATACTCTGAATCACACACATACTTACGTAACTTTATTACGAAAAACATTATGCAAACTGGACAACTTTAGATAAGAATTGGTATATTAAATATTTATTTAACTTAAAACTTTAATCTGTAATACATTTTCATGCGATTTACCCACTACCCAGGGCCCTTCGGGTGCGGAACCTCTGCATGCTTAAACATCGATGTCAATTGTAATCATTAACAATTCACATCTTCATTATAAATTAACATCTTACTATAGTAATCTTGTTTCTCTTTCGAAAAACTTATTACTCAATATCACTATTGATATTTACTTCAACTTCTCCGACTTAATTATAGTCGAGAATTTCGTTGAACTTTCATTTCTGATGTGGAAAAACCTAGCCATTCCTCTGGTCATACCACAATTTCAATCCTTAAGGTAAACTTGATTTACCTCAATAATGCAACTGTCGGCAACATCTCAATTATTGCAGACATCTCACATCTGATCTTGACAACATTAAACATCTGATCTTGACAGCATTAAATGCTTACTAACTGCATCTTCTGACATTCGGTATAATTTAATCATACCCGAAAGCTTATCTCATACTCTTCTTCCTTCTATAAATTGACTTGATAATCCTTCCATTTTCTTCAGCAATGGTCCGATTCATCAATGGATTTAGCACTTCTCAACATCCAAAAATTCTATTCTTTTCTCCCTCTTAACATCATAAAAAAAATTTATCGAGCTCGAGTAGAAAGATTAAGAGTACTTATGCTCAATAATATCCCAAATGATATAAGATGGCTGATTGAAGCGAAAGTTCGTATCTCTGGCGAGTATCCCAATGCATATAAATATCTGACAGGTATGGGTAGAAGCACTTTTGCCAAGAAACGTAGAGCAAAACGAATAGGCGGCTGCTATAAATGCGCTCGCTGGAACTGCGACACTTTTGTACTTCTTTAGGCTTTGTCTCAAATAATCGAGAAGATAAAATAACGTCCATCAAGAATGGCTTGAGTAAAAATAATAAAATCTCTGGATCATACTATTCAGCAGATTCTTGAGACACATTCTAGTGGATATGTGCATCGAGAACTGATGTCTTTATGGCTTCTGTTCAAACATGAAAAGAAACTCTATCACCTGGAAAATATTATTTCCAAAGATCATGTTTGTAAACACTGTTCTTGATAGTACCGATGTATTGTACATAAATCTTATTACTTCTGATAGATAAGAGTCATTTAAGATTCAACTGCTTTCTTGTCGGAACTTTTCTTCTTTAAAAAGGCAAATCTATCTTCATAGCCAAATATTTCTCATAATAAATGGCTACTGCCGAGTCTTCTCAAGGTACCAAACTTCTTCAACCAATCAAAACCGTGTGCGTTCTTGGTGGTTCTAGGTTTGTACTCTTCCCTCATAACATCTATGTTGTAAGCGAACTGGTGAAAGAGTTGGGAAAACACCAGATCAACATACTTTATGGAGGGACTAGTATCTTTTTCTTTAACAACCTCTTAATGGCTGCTAAATGCTTTGATATTGAGGTGAGAAGTATCCTTCCTTTTTATCTCACTTCCTCAAATATTATCAAAGATTCTGCTACTTTGATGATAACTCTCTCAATTTATGACTGCTTGATAGCAATGATATCTGGTTGCGATGCTTTCATCGTTCTTCCTGGTGGATATGGAACTTTAATGACTGCTTTTACCTTTGCTACTTGGGCAGAAGTGAAATTTCATACAAAACCTATTGGTTTGTTGAATTTCAATAACTTTTTCCACAACTTGCTTGGATTTCTAGATAAAGGAGTATATCAAACTTTTATATCTCCTTTACAAAGAGAAATATTCAAGTCTGCAAATACATCCGCTGAACTTATCAAGAAGCTTCAAGATAGCATCTCAACAGTTCAAGATTCTGTGGAAACTCCAGGATTCAAACGCAAACGAGCATTTGATCCTTTAGATCTATCTTTGTGAAACTACAGCCATGCTGGGTGGCAGAGTTATGGAGTCTTGTGCTCTTGAGACGCACCCTCCCTTTATGTAATATAACTTTGCATTAGTTGAGAATTCCTTTCTGCTTGTCTGTATTTCCTTTCTCTGTTATTTCTGTACTAGCTTCTTAGAAATAATGAAGTTCTCAACATTGTACTTGAATCCTTGTCTTGCTTTTTACTTTCAATGATATTACCATATGTCAAGTAGATTGATTATGCAAAATATACTTTTCTCGTATATACTTTAATCACACATCAATACTACTTGTTTCTGGACTGAGAAAACTTCTTGATTCAGTCAATATTTTATACTTCTTAAACTTTACTCAGTTGTGGTCTTGAAACTTTGCCTTGCGGCATTCTAATACCACTAACCATATAACTTAAACAGTATAACCATTAATAAATAGCTATACTAAACTTTAAAGAAATTGATAATTTTCCGAAAACACCTAGCTTGTGCTAGAGTTCCGGTTAATCTTAAATCTCTTTCTTGTTTCTTCTCGCCATTTCTCACTTATGGCTTTAAACTCATCATTTATTATTGGAAATAAATACTTGATCCCAATATAAGAAAACTTATCAGTCTTTGCTTTATTAAAAAGACTGTCTTTAACTTTCACATATCCAGATTATTCTTGCTTAACTTCAAAAATTCTTTATAGAATTTTACATAATCATCTCGTATCTGGAATGTGATTCTGATATCTTTTAAGGTTCGATTTCAAGTCTCCAGGTAATTCGGACTTAATAACCCTTATTTCAGGTTTCTATAATTTACCCGGCTATGTGACTATTATATTTCGATACCTTAACTTATACTTATTGATTTCTGAAAAATATTTTGTATAATTGTACTGCCACTAACAAGTACCAATACAAAATAACTTATAACTTGATCTTAAACTTTGCCACTTTTTAACTCATGATATCTAACTGATAAGATATCAAAACTTCTGCTTTATAAAGATTGACTATTTTATTAAACTTTATTTCTACGGTTCAGTTTCAAGCCTCCAGGATCTATCCGGCTTTTGGTTCTTATTTCAAACCCCCATGATTTACCCGGACTTAGGCTATTATATACTGAAATAACGTTACTTTTATACTTGGCTCATTATCAACTTTTATAGTAAATCTTAATCTGATGGCTTAACTTAGAATGTTCGAGTTTCTTTCTTGATCTAGTCAACTTGATAAACTAGATTTCAAACTTTAATAATTGAACATATAGACTGATTTATAGAGTTCGTATATCTGAATTCTTATTGAGCATAGACTTAGTAAATTTGAATATATTGAAAACTTGTATAAAACTTTTAACAGCACTTACCTGGTAGTAGATGAGGTGTGAGCGTGGTGTGGTCGGGTTTTCTTGAAATTCTCTGTAAAAACCTTGATTTCTCTGAAAACTTTCTCTTTCATAACTTAAATATTTAGTATACAGAGCATTTAAAACTCTAGCTCTGATACCACCTGTAACACCCCGCTTATCAGAGTAACTTTTTCGCAACTTTTACTTCGAAATTACTTTAACTCTTTAGAAATCTTTTGCGACTAACTCGGGATGCTACGCAAACTCATCATCTTGAAAATTCGTTTATCTTTAAACTTTTTTCTAATACTTCTTTATACATAAATAAAACAGATTTTCTTTAAACTTGCATTTAAAATACCATATTCATATTTCTTATAATGGTAAAAACTTGAAAATCTAAAATTTATTAAAATGCAAGTTCAATACTTAATGTGCATAGCGGAAGTACTTGAAAATGTGGTTAATTATACAGACTGTTATAAATGTCCTCATCAAAGCTTGTCTTCATCTGAGTCCACGATCCACACCAACACTGCTCCACTCACACCTCCTCTTCGACCTATTACCTGAAACTAAAACTCATGGGGGTGAGTAACGAATATGGATAATCATAAACCGATATCTGATCGGTAACTTAAACTTTTCTCTTCTCTTGCCGATAATTAATCGGATACGTGTGCACACTCTGATGGATATTTCTAAGGCAACTCAGGCGGCCTCCATCAGAACTTAGGATATAATCTCTGAGAACGAATTGATGCCTCCTCATCCTAAGCGTAATAATCTTAAACTTTAGGATATACTCTCTGAGACAACTGATGGTCTCCTCATCCCATATGATATCAATATCGTACTCAATGTGATACCCGTTCAGGGTCCCCACCTTTTTGTCTTTGAAATCATTTGAAATACGATAAGTGCTGTACTGGTACTGTATCTGAAAGTTACATCAAATATAAACAAATATACTAAGTACTATGCTCGTATACTCAATAAGATTTTTAAAATTATTAACTTATCCAACTCTTATAGAAATTCATTAAACTTTTTTTTTTTTCTCAAGTTTATACTTAACTTCTCTTTTTACTTTTACTTAAGGTCAATTACTTAACCTTATATAAATCATGTCTTCATAAACATCAATATGGTATTATACTTAGCATGTCATAACTCAAATGTGAAAATAACTATATTTCACATTATACTTGATTGAGTATTTAAACTTAAGACATGCTTACTTTTACTACCATCATCAACATGATTTATAACTTATCTTAATTTAACTTGATCAAATACTTAATTCATCATACATCATATCTCTCAATTTTTAGATATTGGCTTATACTAAATTTTCACTTAATTAACTTGAAGGTGAAAATAATCTCAAGCCATAATCATCTTTTAATCATAACTTTTAATCTTGATATTAATATGTCATGCTTAATACAATCTTTATAAAATTTTATACTCAACATATTATACCAAAACTTCATCAAATTACTCATCACTTATATGAGAATTATTCATGATCATCTCATTTTAAACTTAACTTTAACATATGTACTCTTCACATATAGATAAAGAAAAATTTCACTTTAAAATAATGCTCATATATTAAGATATATTATTTCAAAGTTAAAAATATAACAAAATATTCAACTAACTTGTATGCTTGCTTTTAAAAATCTATATCTCATGCTAAACAAGTCCAATAAAGATAAAATTGAAACTGGAAGTTCTTAACTAATATATGAATTGACCATAAAATTTCCAACTCAAAATAATATCAATAGATAGGGTAATTAAATACTACAAGTCATCATTACTACACAGATTTTTCACTGGACAGCATTTTAATCAATGATTTTTATAAAATTCATTTTAACTTCAAATAATCTAAAAATTTCCAGTATTATTCTCCGCATAATGATGATCTCATATAAAAATTTTCATAATTTTTGGAATTTAATAGCTCTGTCAAAAACAACAAACATAAGCTGCTGCAACATGAACTTTAAATAATCTTACTTTATAATCTTATTTTATATACTTATATATATAAAATTTATAATTTCTAAACATGATAACATATCAAAATCACATATAAACACTTATAACTCTTAGCTATAATTGATGATATCAAAGTTTGAATACATACCTCTTCTATTTATAAGAAAAGAAACTTGCTCCAAGTATTTCTTGAAATTGCTCGGTTTCTCTCTTAAAAACTCGATTCTTACTATTTCTTTTTCTTATAACATAAAAATCTGAATTTTTGTGGTGTAATTCTACCATTGATGAATGCTCCTATTTATAGGAAAGTTTTAGGGGACAAATAGCACCAAAATTGAATTAAATATCATTTAAAATACTAATTTCTTCAACAAATATGCTAAACAATGTCCCACTCTTAATTTTTAATTTAGTTGACTAATATTATTAAATTTATCAGCTCAATCAATTGCATAAAATAACATAAAAATGAGTCATCATTAATATAAAAATTAAGATGCTTCAAATGATGAAGATTCTACAAAATAAAAATAATTTCCACAATTCATTTTTTTTATTTTTTTTTAATTTTCTTTTTAATTCCGAATTTTCTAATAAAATCAGAAAATAATTTTCAAAAATTATTAATATCTCTAATATATAAATCATTTACAAATGATTTAATGAGGAAAGACATGCTTAAAAATAACATAAACACTTTTATTTTTCTAATAATAGCATAAATTGTGAAAATTCACAATTAATTAAAATTATGCTATTCTTAATCTTTAAAAATCCATAATAACTAAACTTTTATGCTTAATAAAATTTAGATATCAATAATAAAATTTTCGGAATCAAAATCGACTTAAATTTCATTTACGATTGAAAACCGAAGATTTTATTATAATCTCTACTATTCTCGATTATGAATTTTTTTTTTTTTAACTAAATCTTGAAATACTTTACGTATTATCTATACTAAATTAATCACTCTTACTGATTTACCTTATAACTTTTTAATGCGGTAAATAACTTTTACTGTGGTAATTAATTTTTACTGCGGTAAATAATTTTTACTGCGGTAAATAAATTTTTACTGCGGTAAATAATTTTTACTGACTTACTAAAATATGGGGTATTACAGTCGGCCATCCCCCTGCCTAAGAGGAAAATTCCCCTAAAGAGGAAGGCCACCGAGGGATCGAGTTCAAATCCTGTGGACTCGACCACCTTCCAATCCACCCAATCGACTTCGCCGCCACTCGAGCAGACAAATCCCTCCGTGGAGGTCGATCCTCTTATCGCCACGCAGCCCGAATAGCCCGAACAACCCGCATTTTCTCAACCGCCATCTCCTCCTCGTGAGTCTACCACCCCAGTTATCCACATTCCTGCTTCTCCCGAGGAGACTTTGCTCGAGGAGAATCGACTCAAGCGTCCCCCTGTTGAGGGGGATGAAAACGCTAGCAAGCGTCATCGCCTCGAGGAGACGGAGACCTCGATCACCACACTCGACGGCACGGGGGTATCACACTTCCTTAGGGATGTTCTCCCCCCCCGTCGACCTTCCTACTAACCGTTATAATGACGGTCATACCCTTCGTGACCGGGGCAATCGCATTGCCCGATGGCTGGCTCAGGTTACCCACTATAACTTGATGTTTATCTATTTTATTTCACTTTCTCTCATTGTTTGTGCCCTAACTCTTCCTTTTATGTGTCCTTATAGGGAATGGTCGAACTCGCGCCACTGATCGAACAGACTTTAGCCAGACCGAGCCGTTCCATCCCGGCGATCAAGTGAGGCTCTCTTCATCTCTGTGATCCGTTGGATGAGCTTCTCGTCAAGAGTAATGCGCTTCAACAGAGGCTAAAGAAGTCGGCCGTCAAGAATAAGGTCCTTACCTCTGAGAAAGAAACACTCGAGGGAGCCCTGAAGTCCTTTGAGGAAGCGATCGCAGCCGAGCGAGCAGAGAAGGAGGCCCTCAAGGCTTCCCAGAAAGCTCTTGAGGCTGCCCTCGAGGAGGAGAAGGTAGCTCGAGCACGTGAGAACGTTGCCTTCGAGCAGCGGGCCAAGCCTCTAATCGATGAGGCTGCTCTTCGGGCACGGAGGGTGGTCTTCCATACCACCACGGGTCGGCATTTCCTGCAGGCATACCGTGAACAAGTGGTGGCTGCCTTCAAGCGGTCGCCACAATATCTGAAGGATGTGCAAGAGTATGGCACCTGCTGCTTTGAGGCCATCATGCAGCAAGTGGGGGCCCAAATAGCCGAAGATGAATTTGAGGAGTTTAACATGGAGACGATCTGGGCCGCTTTGCCCAAGGTCCCCGCCGGCTACACCAGTGCTCTCGATATGCCCGCCGACCACGACTGGTGGTCGGGCCTGTTCGAGCTCGTCGTAGATCACGATGACCCGCTGAGGCGTAACTTCAAGTTGCCGGACGGTTATACTCCTCCTCTCGCTCGTCAGAACCGTCACCCGATGCAACTGGGTCAACCTCTAGCTCGAGCCAGCCGGTGCAACAGCAGCTCGAACCCCCTCCGGAGCAAGCTTCTAGTGATGCCAACGTCAATGCTGAGAAGACCACCCAAGATCCCAATAGTGCTGCCACTTGAAGTTGTTGCATTTTACTTTTGCTGAACTTTGTACACCTTTCCTTTTGAATATGATTGTTGTTGAAGTATGTCGAATATTATTTTTGTTAAAGTGCGCAGAATTTCCTGGCTATCTCTTGTTGATGCGTCTGTTGATGTGTTACCTTGTACGCTACTTTTGTTGTCGACAAGCTTGCGCTGTAGCTATGTGTCGGTGTCATGTTTATCGCTTATTTAAATCACACCATTTATCTCCTTGATTAATTCTGATGATGGGTTAAATGCCACTTAACATAGTGACTTAAAATGTCACTTAACACATGTCCACCCTCAAAAAGGTAGTCGTTGCATGCGACCATCCAGCCTCTCGGCCTTAGTCCTGATGGATTTTTTGTCTTCGAGCACATGCCCACCTTTAAAGGGGTGGTTGTTACATGAGACCATCCAGCCTCTCGGCCTTAGTCATGATGGATTTTTGTCTTCGAGCACATGTCCACCCTCAAAGGAGTGGTCGTTACATGCGACCATCCAGCCTCTCGGCCTTAGTCATGATGGATTTTTGTCTTCGAGGACATGTCCACCCTCAAAGGAGTGGTCGTTACATGCGACCATCCAGCCTCTCGGCCTTAGTCACGATGGATTTTTTCTTCAACCAGCCAGTTATTATAAGACACCGCATATGCACAACGGAATAAAGCAACAATTAGGCAAGGTATTGAAAATTGCAACTGAGATTTCATTAATCAAAAACTGAGAATTCGATTACATCATTTTTGTGAAAAATTTCCAACAAAAGAAGAAGGAAAAATTTAAACATAATATTTCTTCAAGTTAGCCACATTCCATGACCTGGGGAGTGATCTTCTTTCATCGTCTTTGAGCGAGTATGCTCCTCCCGCATGAACCTTCTCGACCAGGTATGGTCCTTCCCAGTTGGGCTTGAGCTTGCCCATATGCTTCAGCACGTCCACCTTTTTCCAGACCAGGTCACCCACCTGGAACCTTCTAACCTACACCTTTTTGTCGTGTGTTGCTCGCATCCTTTGCTTGTACGCCTCGACCCTGATCAAGGAACGTTCTCGAAGTTCTTCAATTGTGTCGAGGGTCGCCATCATCAAGTTCTCGTTCTGTTATGGGTCATATGTGCTCTATCTCTAGGATTGGACCTCGATCTCGACCGGGAGTAGCGCCTCCATGCCATAAACCAGACTGAATGGTGTTTCTCCTGTGGTAGACCTTGGCGTTGTGCGATACGCTCAAGTACTGAAGTGAGCTCATCAACCCATGCGCCCAACGCCTTCTCCAGTCTCGTTTTCAGGCCACTCAGTATGATTCTGTTGGTCACCTTGACTTGTCCGTTGGCTTGCGGATGAGCGACTGATGCGAAATGCTGCTCGATCTTCATATCTTCGCACCATGCTCGAATCCATTTGCCATTGAATTGTGTCCCATTGTCAAACACCAACACCTTGGGGACACCAAACCTGCAGCAAATATTGTTATATAAAAATTGTATGACTTTCTCCTCCGTAATTTTGGCCAATGGTTCGGCCTCCACCCATTTTGTAAAGTAGTCCACCGCCACTATCATAAATTTTCTTTGCCCTGTTCCTTGCGGCATTGGCCCCACCAGATCGATACCCAATTGTGCGAATGGGATGGGGGCACTCATCGTCGTCATTGTTTCTGCTGGTTGGTGGATAAGTGGACCATGCTTCTGGCATTGCAGGCATCTCTTTACCATCGCCTTTGCGTCCTCCTTCATAGTCGGCAGAAGTATCCAGCTCTCAAAACTTTCGCCACCAAGGAGACGACCTTACTATGATCGCTACAACACCCTTCATGCGTCTCCCTCAACACATATCGACCTTCCTCCCGCGTAACACACCTCAAGTGGGGTCCCGCATACGACCACTTATACAACACCCCTCCATGCTCGAAGAACCTCCTCAAAACCTTTGCCCCTCCTTCGTTCAACTCCTTCAATATCGAGGCTCTACAGTCATCGACCTCCTCTATTTCAACCACCTCACCCTCGACCACACTCTTCTCCATGTGCAGCAAAGTTACACTTCTGCTCTTACAGTCGACCAAATTTTGTGCTATCTTGGATAACAGATCTGCTCGACCGCTCTCCCCTCGAGGTATCTGCACCAGCTCGAATGAGCTAAACTCCTCTCGCAACCTCTTCATCTCCTCCACGTACTTCTGCATCCTTTCCTCCTTCACCTCAAAATCCTCCTGGAACTGGCCCACCACCACTTGAGAATCAGAATGCACCTGAATCTTTCGAGCTCCTCCCGCCATAGCCAACTGGATTCCCTTAATGACCGCTTCATACTCCGCCTCATTGTTCGACACCCGGTACCCTACTTTGACCGCAAACTCCAGACTATCTCCTTTGGGCGAAATTAACACGATGCCCAAGCCTCCTCTAACTCTCGACACCGAGCCATCAACAAACATCTGCCAAACACCTTCTACCTCCTCCTCTACTTTCGTACCCTTCTGTATAAAATCAGCTAACGCCTGTGCCTTGATTGCCCTCCTAGGCTCATATGTTATTGTGCATTCACTCAGCTCGACCGCCCATTTCACTAGTCAACCCGATACAGAAGGTCGACCCAAAGTTTCTCCCAGTGGCATGTTCGTTCTCACCTTCACCTTATGGCCCAGAAAATAAAGCCTCAGCTTCCTCACCATGACCACCACTGCTAAGGCACACTTCTCGATCTCCGAATATCTTCTCTCTGCCCCTTGCATCACCCTACTCACATAATAGATCGGGAACTGCACCGTGCCCTCTTCCCACAACAACATCGAACTTACCGCCGTTTTCCCGATCGATATGTATAGCACAAGGTCCTCCCCATGGATCGGCTTGGCCAACAGAGGTAGGTTGGCCAACACCTTCTACAACTCCTTGAACGACTTTTGGGCCTCCTCTGCTCACTGGAATTTTGAGCTCTTCCTCAGTGTTCGGAACAGAGGACCACTCTTCTCCGCTACCTTCGATATGAACTGGCTTAAACCCGCGATCCAGCCCGTCAAGATCTGCACCTCCTTCACCTTCGTGGGCGGTTTCATCTCGATCACTGCCCTTACCTTTTTCGGGTTCACCTCGATCCCCTTCTTTGTCACCATATAACCCAGAAATTTTCCCGACTTCACTCCGAAAGAACACTTAGCAGGATTCAACTTCATGCCATATCTCTGCAAAGTCAAGAACATCTCCTTCAAATCATTCACGTGATCGGCCTTCTCCTTACTTTTCACCAACATATCATCGACATAAACCTCCATATTTTCATGTTTAAATCACGAAAATCAATGCATATCCTCCACTTACCCCCCGACTTAGACACCATCACAGTATCAGATAACCATTCGGGGAATTGGATCTCCTTAACATGACTCGCCTTCAACAACTTCTCGACCTCCTGCTCGATCACCTTATCCATCTCCGCTCCATGGTGCCTCCTTTTCTATTTCACTGGCCTCACAGAAAGATCGATATTCAATATAAGCTCGATTATATGCGAAAACATCCGCAAACTCCCTTATCAACCCAATCAACTTCGACTTTATGGGCTCCTCCAACTCTTTCCCTATTCGAAACTTCCTTTCCTCGCAACCTTCTACCATTTGAATCTCCTCGATCTCACCCCCTGGCTGCATCTCTGCTTTCTCCTTCTCTTTATCCACCTTCTCCTTTTTCTCCTTCGACCTCAAACTCCCAGGTCGATTCAATGTTCCCTCTTCTGACTTCACATGCTTCCTTGAGAGCTGCTTATTGTTGCTCACCGTGGTTTGATAACAACTCCTCGAGGTAAGCTGATCCCCTGCAACCTCACCAACGTTTTCGCCCACTGGATATTTAATCGTCATACGGTACGTTGATACGACTGCCTGGAATGCATTCAAACTGGTCCTCCCCATTATGATGTTGTACGATGACTCCGCTCCCACGACCACGGACCTCACCATCCTCACCTTCTTTGTGCCCCTTGCCCCAAGGCGACAGATAGACTCACCTCTCCCATTGGCATCATCTCACCTCCATTAAATCCGTATAAGGCCGTGGTCACCGGCCTCAGCTCGAGATTGAGCTCTTTGTTTATCTGCACAAAAAAATCGGAAAACATTACATCCACCGAACTCCCGGTATCAATGAACACCCTCTTCACATCAAAGCCTGCCACCTCCGCCGTAATCACCAATGCATCATTGTGGGGAAACACCACTCCCTCAATATCCTCTGCCCGAAAACTTATTTTCGGCATTCGAGCAGTAATCCCCACCTCTCCTCTCTTTCTCTTCATTGCTCAAACATGCCCCTTCCTCGCATTGTTCGAGTCCCCATCAGTTGGGCCTCCCCAAATCATATATATCGTCCCTCTCTTCACAAGACCCTGATCCTCCTGACCTCCTCGAGCTCTGCTCCCTCGTCTTCTCTTTTCTCCAACACCTCCTCGGTCACCTTTTTCTCCTCGAGGTTCATCTTCCTCATCATCATCTCGATCACTCCTCTCCACCGAATCTTCTCAACATCTCCTCTTTTCCTTCCCCTTCACTTTGTCCTCATACACGAACTCCTTGAGATGCCCCGCCTTAATGAGGCGCTCGATCTCATCTTTGAGGTGCCTGCACTTCTCCGTCGTATGCCCATAATCCTTATGGAAACGGCAGTACCTCTTCGACCTGGGTTGTGTCGGCCCTTCATGCCTCGACCTAGGCCACGTCACATCCTTATCCTCTACCTTCTTCTCAATTGCCACCAGCACCTCTCCTATCTTCGAGTTCAGCGGGGCGTAAAGTTATGGAACCGCTTTCCTCCAAATACTGGTCGATCCTTCCATCTATCCTCCCGTCCTCGATCCATTCTGCCACGCCCTTCTCTCCTGGGCGATCTCCTCCTTGGCGACACCCTCCTAGGCGAGTTCGCCCTCCCCTTCTTCGGCTCTGGCTTAGCTAACTCCTCCAACTTAGCAAACTCCGCCTCCATCTCCTCTAGATTAATATACTTCTTGCACCTCTTTAGCACATCGTTATACGTACGATTAGAGGATTTGGCCAAGGATGTTCGACAGGGCCCTGCTCGTAAACTCCTTATCAACCCTCCAGCCTTCACCTCGTCAGCGGCCGTGGGGATCTCCAAACAAGTTTGATTATATTGAGCCACATACTTGCGCAACGACTCTTTCTCTCCCTACCTCATGGCCATCAAAGTCAAATACGTCTTCTCCTGCGCCACAGCGCTCGCATATTGGGTCATCAGATTCTCCGCGAAATCATCAAAGTCCTTGATCGATCCATGAGGGAGCTGCTGAAACCAGTCGAGCGCACCTCCTCTCAAGGTCGACAAGGACGCCCTGCAACTAACAGAATTAGAATAACCATGTAACACAGCCAAGTTCTCAAACGCCCTTACATGCCTCGGCGGGTCGAAGTCCCATCAAACACCAAGCTCATATCCCTAAAATTTGTTGGTAATGGTGCAGCCAAGATTTCTCCCGAGAACGGGTGTCCTCGAGCACGCTTCTCAGGTCGACCATCCATCTTGGCCTGCATCTGCCTCACCTGCTCCGCGAGTCTTTCCATCTCCCGATCTAGCAGAGCTCCATCTCCCCCATAGCTAGACACATCCTCCACCACCATCGTGGGCCCAGTCGCCACTCGAGAAAGGCTTTGCATTCGCTACCATCTGCTGCATCTCCTGCCTAGTCATCACCACCTGTTGCACCGGGCGCTGGTCCTCCATACGCGGTGGCAGTACTCCCTGCGCCATCGCTCCTTGTTGCGGCGCCACGATCAGATCTGGCTGCAGCGGCGTTAGGAACGCTGCTCCCTGAGTAGTACGGGTCTCCTGAGCTCGGCTTGAGCCCACATCGGCCTCTGGTTGCACCGGCTTAACTCCTACACTTTGCGGAACAAGCGTCGGAGTCACTGATGTACGCGAGGGTCCAAAGAAGCCCGGAGGCGGGTCTTCTCCAAACGGCCTCGTCGTCATCCACGCTTCGTCGAATGATGCTTGCAAATCTCTCCTAGGAATTCCGTCCGCCATAGCCACCAAGCTTCAGTAATCTCAGCACACCACTTTTCGAACGAAAGTCCCACAGACGGCGCCAAATGGTAACACAAAACACTCCGACCGGCTTGAAGTCGGCTCATCTTCTTCCTCCTCGCCGGTAGAATGCCGCGTATTTGCAAAGAACACTCACACCGGGGGGGTTTTCCGGTGAAGAGCCTCTGATGCTTAAGTCAGTGTATATTTTCCTCATTTCTCCAAAGTATGTAATGGATAAATCGTAAGTCATAAGAAAGGGCTCACTTCTATATATATATATGAGTGAGATACCTGCCCGGATCTGGTGAGCTGTCCTACCCGCGCTGCCCGTCCGTACCCACACAGTGTGCGTGTGTCAGAGGTGGTTATCGCCACTACCGCTCTGCACCTATGTACTCTCGCCACGTGTCCCTCTGGGCAGAGGATGATTATTCTCCTGTATATTCCGTTGAGATTTTCTGATAGAACCCACGCGCTCTCTCGCGTCCAAGCCACGCCGTCGATAATCGAGCTTCTTTTCGCTAGGTCGATCATCGACCATATCTGTTGTCTTGCTCGATCACTCCCCTTTTGTCCGATTGCTGCTCGACCAACACGGTTCTTCCCCACGTCACGATCAACATGGTAAACCGGTTTATTCCTTAGGCCTATAATATCCCATATCAATATTATAATATTAATAAGTAATATTATTTTCATAAAAAATAATGTGATTTCATCATTATATTATAATGGACGATAAATTTTGAAATCAATTAGCACTCCAATAAGATAAATGACAAATTAGTAAATAGTAAGGCCCAATAAGGAACGCACTTTCATATGAAAAGAGGTGGCACGTGCATTTTACGGTCGTACAATTCTTAAGCTTCAGTACGACCAAATAGAACCGATTTTCTTTTGGAAAATTAATATTGGCCATTTTCTTAGGATTAGATCCAGATCTATATACCCTAAATTCCAATTAAACATTAGGGATATTTTTATTTTTATTTTTTGGTACAAAAAAAGAGGCGAAGGCCTTAGGCTATAATGTTACGAGGATAAGAAACCCCGATAATATCGTGATACAACCACAGTTTTACCGCCGTGGGTGGGTTGTCAAAAACATGGAGCCCACTTGGCATGGTCGAGGCCATTGACGCAAGGTAGTCTGCTGCGAAATTCTCCTCTCGATGGATGTGGCAGACCTCCACTCTCCAATCTCTTGCCAGAAGGTCTCGGATTCCCATGATAATACTACTATGAGTCCCGGGTGGCACCCCATCGTCGCTTTGCAACACCACCTTCACCAAGGTGCTATTATCTACTTCCGCTATAACCAAGCGATGTCCCTTGTCCCATGCCATAAGAAGCCCTTGGAATAGCCCCCATAGTTCCGCACCCACAATTGAGCAAAACCCAATATTCATCACAAAACCGCCCCTTCATCTACCCCATTCGTCACGCAATAAGCCACCTGCCCAAGCCATCCCCGTTTGGCGATTGAAAGCACCGTCGGAGTTTACTTTTATGACACCAGCTGGAGGTTCCTACTATAATTAAACGACTGCTAAATGCTAGTAATCAAAATCTTTTCCGTTGCCCTTTACCTTTATCCCACATCGCCCCAGGAAGCTCAAAACGCAAACTAATTGATATATAAAATGGGCCGCCCTAGCTATTACACAGTCATAAACAAATTTGGCCCAATATAAAAAAATAGCCCAACAACCTTTTATTTGTGAAGTCCCACGTCGGATACACACACAAAAAGTATTAGCTATTTAAGTGGTGTTGTTGCTCACTACATGCAAATGTAATCGTGGACCGCCCAGCCGGTCCAGTCGCTTCCGGTTCGAACGGTTTTTGGGCGGTTTTGAAATCTACCGGTTCTATACCACTAACCGGACTGGTATAGTGGCCGGTTCCCGATTGAACCAGTCGAATTGGCCGGTCCGGTCCGGTTTTGACAACTTTAATAATAATATATTAATTAAATTTTGTTAATATATATAAAATTATATAAAATATATATTAATATATTAAATCAATTTTATTTTATTTTTAATATTTAAACTATTTAATTAAAAATAATTCTGGCTGCCGACGGTCGGACACGGAACGGCCGGCCACCGCAGATGGCGGCCTTTGGTCTGGATGTCCAGCCTTGGCGACTACCTGTGGCGCGGCCGCAATAACAGGGCCGGCCCGCGCGAGACCAAGCCGCATTCAGCAGCCGGCTTCTTCAAATTCGGCTGGCATAGGTCGCCGGCCAGCGTGCAAAATTTAAAAAAAAAAAATATTGAAAACGTAACAAAAAAAACGTAGCCCTGGAATGAATAATCCCTTGCCTGTACGTGAGGGATGTCCTGATATTTTTTTGGAATTTTTCGTAGGTTGGACGAGAGAGAGAAAGTGTAGAGAAAAGAAAGAGAGATTTTATTTAAAAAAAAAAACTGAAAAGACAAAATGGTCTTTAGAGGGAGGTAATTAGTAATAGGGGTGGTGAACAGTAACACCCATATTCTTAGTAACACCCATATTCTTTTTGCAAAAAGGAAAAAAAAAAGGGTTTAAAGGAGAGAAAGGAGCAGTCTGACAGGATCAGCGGCGGATCCAAAAATTTTCATGAGCCATGGAAAAAAGTAGTTTGAAGAAATTTTTAACCATATTGCACAAAGTAAGTACTTATATTAAGAACTAAATAAATCGTTGGACTAATCGGGTGTTGAGGGTTTCCCTATAGAATTTTCCTTTGACTTGATGCTAAAAAATGAAATTGAGAATGAGGTCTGGTTATTTTACTTTAAGTTTTTATTATTAAGAAATATACCAAAAATATTTTACAATCTTTTTTCCTTCATTTTTTTGTTATAAGAAATAAACAAGTCATTTTGAAATATAAATTATTAATTTAAGAAAATCTTAAATGTTATCGTTTTTGTTCTTGTTATTTTATAAAGATTTTCTTATGGAATATCTTTTATAGATAAATGTAGAGTTTTTTCAATCATTGTCAATTTTCAACGCTTTGTAATTCTATATGCTAATTCCTAAGGATTCGAAATAGTTCATACAAATATTGATCTTTATCCAGAACTTTCAAATTTAAACGTAACTTAAATTGTAAATATATTTTAAAAGTCAATAACATTTGTATATATTATCATTTTTTATATATGATAACTTAAATTAGTCGTATTTTTACAATTTATAATCTGACATTCATATTTTATAGGTAAATTAATTATATCTATCTGATCTCTATCAATAAAAATTGAAATACTTATCAATTATAATTGAAAAACAATAAATTTTTTTAATCAAACTTATTATATGGGATAAGTACTATAATGTTATAATGACCGATGAGGTGTATCAATTTAATAAAAACAATAATGTTATTTTGTAAAAATTATTTAAAATTTTAAAATACAAATGTTTATTTATATTTTTAAACATATTAAATATAAATTTTTTATTAGCGCATATTAACTATAGCACAAAAAATTGAGCCCGGGCAATTGCCTAAGCCCACCTATATCTGTGTCCGCCGAATCATTTATTTAAATAAAATAAACAAAAAATCTGTGGAAAAAAATAATTCAAAAAAAAAGTTTTTGGAAAAAATTCAAACAGCCGGATTCTCAAAATCCGTTTTTCATTGAAACACGGATTTTGAGAATCCGTTTTTAGTTATTTATTATTTATTTATTTATTTATTTTTAATAAAAAAAATAAAAACGGATTTTGAAAATCCGTTTTGAATTTTTAATTATTTTTTATTTATTTTTTATTTTAAAAAAAAAAACTTAAAAACGGATTTTCAAAATCCGTTTTCAATTTTTATTTTAGTTTTTTGTTTTTTAAAAGATAACGGGCGATTACACTATAATTGACCGAGATTGTAGTAATTCAACTTCAACATGCCACAGACTCTTTTCACTGACTGGTGGGGAGATATTTATTCTGCCACCCAAAGAAGATGCATCATTGACAGAGCCAGCCTATCTTCATATATCCTTTGGTGGCTCTGGAAGACAAGAAACGTTTGGATCTTTCAAAACAAGAGAATCACAGAGAGACAGATTGCAGAGGGGGCAAGGCAGGAGTGGCTCAAATTTGCAGAAATCCAGAACAAATGCCCTAAAATTGTTAGACCATTTTCATTGTCTTCAAGTGATCCAGAAGAAGGCTTTTCCCTGGAGGTAGGACATTGGTCTTTGAATGTCAGTGCCTCATCTTGTTTTGGTGAACAACTGAAGATGGTGTGTTGGGCAGAAAATGTTGAAGAGGAGAATCAAGAGTGGATTGAATTGACTTGGTATGATGGCTGCAAGGAAGGCATGGAAATGATGGCTATTAGGTGGGCAATGAAGAAAGCCATTCATTTGGGCTGGACTCATTGCACATGCACCATTTTAAACAAAGTGTTATTTTCCAAGCTCAACAAGCAGCTGAAGCAATTCCAATCTTGCTGCAGCACAATTGCAGATGACATATTTGATCTTGTCCACCTTTTTTCTTCTTTTAACTTTCTGCTTAAGATATGAATCATTTGGTTAGTACTGTTGGTATTATTGTAATGAAGGGGTGCATTTGGACACCTCTGTGTTTGTACTGCTAGCAGTTGTTAGCCCGTTTGTAAGACATTCTTGAGTTTTATGAAATCTTTGTTGTCGTTGGAAAAAAAAAAAACTTCAATTGTACTAATTCGAATTCGATTACACTATAATTGACCGAGATTGTACTAATTCGACTTCAATTGGACTAATTCAAAGTCGATTACACTATAATTGACCGAGATTGTACTAATTTGACTTCAATTAGACTAATTCGAGGTCGATTACACTATAATTGACCAAGATTGTACTAATTTGACTTCAATTGGACTAATTCGAGGTCGATTTTACTATAATTGACCGAGATTGTACTAATTTGACTTCAATTGGACTATATTTAACCGAGATTGTACTAATTTGACTTCATTTGAACCAATTCGAGGTCGATTACACTATAATTGACCGAGATTGTACTAATTTGACTTCAATTGGACTAATTTGACTTCATTTGGACTAATTCGAGGTCGATTATACTATAATTGACCGAAATTGTAATAATTTGACTTCAATTGGACTAATTCGAGGTCAATTACACTATAATTGAGCGAGATTGGACTAATTTGACTTCATTTGGACTAATTCGAGGTCGATTACACTATAATTGACCGAGATTGTACTAACTCGAATTCAATTGGACTAATTCGAGTTCGATTACACTATAATTGATCGAGATTGTACTAATTTGACTTCAATTGGACTAATTCAGGTCGATAGTGTAATCGAACTCGAATTAGTCCACTTGAAGTCGATAGTGTACAATCTCGGTCAATTATAGTGTAATCGACCTCGAATTAGTCCAATTGAAGTCAAATTAGTACAATCTCGGTCAGTTATAGTGTAATCCAACTCGAATTAGTCCAATTGAAGTCAAATTAGTACAATCTTGGTCAATTATAGTGTAATCGAACTCGAATTAGTCCACTTGAAGTCGGATTAGTACAATCTCGGTCAATTATAATGTAATCGACCTCGAATTAGTCCAATTGAAGTCGGATTAGTACAATCTCGGTCAATTATAGTCCAATTGAAGTCAAATTAGTCCAATTGAAGTCGAATTAGTACAATCTCGGTCAATTATAGTGTAATCGAACTCGGATTAGTTCAATTGTAGTCGAATTAGTACAATCTCGGTCAATTATAGTGTAATCGAATTCCAATTAGTCCAATTGAAGTTAAATCAGTCCAATTGAAGTAAAATTAATACAATCTCGGTCAATTATAGTGTAATCGAACTCGAATTAGTCCAATTGAAGTCGAATTAGTACAATCTCGGTCAATTATAGTGTAATCGACCTCGAATTAGTTCAAGTGACGTCGAATTAGTACAATATCGGTCAATTATAGTGTAATCGAACTCGAATTAGTCCAATTGAAGTCAAATTAGTCCAATTGAAGTAAAATTAGTACAATCTCGGTCAATAATAGTGTAATCGACCTCGAATTAGTCCAATTAAAGTCGAATTAGTACAATCTCGGTCAATTATAGTGTAATCGACCTCGAATTAGTCCAATTGAAGTCAAATTAGTACAATTGAAGTCAATTATAGTGTAATCGAACTCGAAGTAGTCCAATTAAAGTCAAATTAGTACAATTGAAGTCAATTATAGTGTAATAGAACTCGAATTAGTCCAATTGAAGTCGAATTAGTACAATCTTGGTCAATTATAGTGTAATCAACCTCGAATTAGTCCAATTGAAGTGGAATTAGTACAATCTCGGTCAATTATAATGTAATCGACCTCGAATTAGTCCAATTGAAGTCGAATTAGTACAATCTCGGTCAATTATAGTGTAATTCGACTTCAATTGGACTAATTCAAGGTCGATTACACTATAATTGTCCGAGAATGTACTAATTTGACTTCAATTGGACTAATTCGAGGTCGATTACATTATAATTGACCGAGATTGTACTAATTTGACTTCAATTGAAATCCGTTCCATTTATAATTTTTTTTATTTTTTATAATCTGTTTTTATTTTTATTTGTTTTCTATTTATTTATTTTAAAAAAAAATAAAAACGCATTTTCAAAAAAAAAAACTGAAAAACGGATTTTTAAAATTTGTTTTTCATTTTTTATAAATAAATTAATAAAAAATAAATAAAAAATAAAAATAAATAAAAAACAGATTTTGAAAATCCGGTCGTTTGATATATTTCCACAACATTTTTTTTATTTTATTTTTTGCCACAATTTTTTATTTTATTTTTTATTTTATATAAATAAACCACCCTGTGTCCGCCCCTGGTCAGGGTTCAACAGTCTTCACTCCACACACACAAACACTTTCCCCTCTCTCTCTCCCTCTCTACTCACACCGGCATTTTTGGTGCCTCTCAACACGCCATGAATTCGGCTCTCTTACTATCCGCAGTACCACTGCTACTCATTTATGGTAATCACTTGCCACCTTCTCATTTCAATTTCCATAACCACTCTCATTACCCCTAAACTACGAATCACATTATTTTTATTTTTTTTGTCCAAAACGCAGCGTCCCTATTCTTGCCGGCGGCGTCTTCCATCGGAGTCAACTACGGCCGATTCGGGAACAACCTCCCCCACCCGGAGTCCGTCGTCACCCTTGTCAAGTCCGTCGGCGCCACCCGCCTGAAGCTCTACGACGCCGACCCCCGCGTCCTCAAGGCCTTCGCCAACACTGGCATTGAGTTCATCGTGTGCGTCGCCAACGAGTACCTCGCCGGAATGCGCGACCCGAAGCAAGCCCTCGCCTGGGTGAAGACCAACGTCCAGTGCTATCTACCATCGACCAAAATCACCTCCATCGCCGTCGGCAACGAGGTCCTCTCGCAGAACGACACCGCTCTCTCGGCCAATCTCCTCCCGGCCATGGAAAACATCCACTCCGCCCTCGTCTCCCTCAAACTCGACAGCCTTATCGCCGTAACCACCGCCCACAACCTCGCGGTGCTGGAGGTCTCGTATCCTCCCTCCGCAGGCGCGTTCCGGCGAGATCTGACTCAGACGCTCTCCTGCATCCTCGACTTCCACACCAAGGTCGGCTCTCCTTTCCTCATCAACGCCTACCCTTACTTCGCCTACAGAGCCAACCCCAAGCAGGTGTCCCTGGATTTCGTCCTCTTCGAACCGGGCTCGCCGGAGATGGTGGACCATGGGTCCGGGCTGAGGTACGAAAATATGTTCCACGCCCAGATCGACGCAGCCTACTCCGCCGTGGAGAGGCTGGGATACAGAAATGTGCGGCTCCAGATCTCGGAGACGGGATGGCCTTCCAAGGGAGACGCGGATGAGGCTGGGGCGACGCCGGAGAACGCCGGAAAGTATATCAGGAACCTCATGAAGCTGATTGCCACCAAAAAGGGGACGCCGTTGAGGCCCAATCAGGACCTCAACATCTACGTGTTCGCCCTGTTTAACGAGAATCAGAAGCCCGGCCCGACTTCTGAGAGGAATTTTGGGCTTTTTAAGCCCGATGGGACGCCTGTGTACAATCTGGGGTTAAACACGACCACCACTAACACTACCGATTTCACTCCCCCATACGACTCCACACCCCCATCTGCCACAATTGGGACCTCTTCTGATGGCTACCTTGCTATTACTGCTGATGATTCGGTCAGTACTCTCTTTATTTTTCAGCTGCATTTGGGGTGAGTAAATTTATGGGGATTTAGATAAACTCTACATCTCAGCTCATCTCTCGTTATTCATATCATATTGATTACAAAACAACCATCTCTAGTCTGAATGTAAGTGAATTTTCCACCTTTAGTTTATCACTGGGCAGTGTCTTGAAGATAATATTATGTTTGGAAACTGTTGTGTAGTGCAAAATGAAGTTTCACCGTGGCATTCGTATCAAAGATTGTGGGTGAAACTTCAACAAGGTTTTTTTGATCTCTATATTCCTCCAAGGGTTAAAAAGATTATAGTATCACAGAACAATGTCCTGTTACGAGTTGGATAATAACGAGTGCAATTTTCTTTTTCTGGTCCTTTTAAGTTTTTTTTTTTTTTTAAGCTCGTTTCTGATTAGGTAATATCAAATTTTGCAAATCTTGGAGACTGGTGCAGTTCTAAACACCTCGATATTTTTCTAGCTTTTCTTGAAGTTCATCTTTCTCCATATTTTTCTAGCTTTTCTTGAAGTTCATCTTTTCTCATATTACACTTGTCTATAAAGCCAGCACACGGGTTAACATCTAAGCTTTGGATCCACCTAAATGCTTCCATTTTCTCGTAGCCGTTTGGTTTTCCACTAAAGGATGTGAAATTACAGGACTTGGGAAGTGAATTGGTACTATCTTGATGAAAGACACTATCTGCATTGGAAAAAAAGGGAAAAAAATATATTCAATCACATAAACGTTTATAGATTCAATAATATCAAAAAGGAAAATAAAAGGTGGTTTCATTTCTTGAAGTTGAGGAAAGGCATCTGGGCAACTAGATTTTACAGGATTGCTTTATCGGATTCCCTATACTGCTGTGCTTGTTTTATGTTTATAGTTTTATTCTAGGTAGTGTCCCACTTGATCATAAGATTATCAATTTCTGATGATATCTTGTTTGAATTACAGGAGAGAATTCCTTTCCAAGCCAAGTTATCGTTTTTGTGCCTGGTGTTCACAGCCATTTTAGCATTCCAGCTCTGATTATTGTTAATCCCAATCGTAGTTTTGATCTATAGGGGCCGACATAGAGCTTCAGGTCTGGAAAAAGTGAGATTCCTTTGATTTTCTTAATTTCATATATGCAAAATATCTTTGGAGTCGTAGTATTTTTTCTTTAACTAGGAGCATGAAAAAGAGTATCAACAACGGTAACTTACTCTAATTTAATATTCAAGTTATGGGTGGTTGGGTTTTTTACAACCTTTTTAGAGCTATCAAGAATTTGGGAGCTGCCTAATTGAGTGCTGTTGGGAAAATGATGAAGATGCATTTGCACCTTTTTAGTCTTTTAGGCTGGCATTGAGTCTAATGCTTTTCCCTCTTGTAATTTTTTTTTGTGCTGGTGTGTTATGAAAAGCAGGACTGCACATGTTGGATTTTGTTCTTGCTTATGTGTTCTCGGATATTAGATGCTAATGATGGGCCCACCCTTCTTTTTAATCATTCAAAGTTTTTTTACTTAATTATTTGGGGTTTATCTCTCTCTCTCTATATATATATATATAGGATCACGCTCCGGTGAAAATGATGCTTAATGCGAAAAATAAGAATACATCGTGACCATTAAATCGAATGATCTAATGGCTGAAAAAGAAAACCAAAATTATACCTTCATTAAGGGTATTATAGACATTTTATCACCAACCATTAACCAGTGGGTCCCACCATAAACAACTAATCCAACCCTCACCACCAATATACCACACACGTTTTCTTCAAATTAATCACTCTCTCTCTATCTCTCTCTCTCTCTCTCTCCTTCTCTCTCTCACACACACACGAAACACACACAGACACGCTTTGCAGAGCCGGATCTTGCTCGTCTCTGTTGTCACCGAGCTCCGACGCCTTATCCAACACCCATGTCGCGGTCTACTACGTCGTCACCCCTGAGAGTGCTCCGTCTGAGGCCATGACGTCACCGTCACGCCGCCTCCGGCATCGATAACTCGCCACCACCGCCGTCCAAAGCTGCAACCGGATCCGTCGCCTGTCATCATCGATCTGCTACCATCACCGTCGGATCGTCGCCATCACACCTTCATCCCGCAGCCCATTGTTCTCAGTTGCTCCGACCGCCGTCGTCTGATCCGGCGATGGAGTTCTCGTCATCGTCGTCCTCCCCTCCGTCAGCCACTGCCCGTCACGTCTCTGTCACATTCCTCCACAACATAGCTCACCGACTGCACTTGTACATGGTGAATGTGTCTCCGACCGTCCACTGTCACCATCGTGACTGTCATTCTTTCTCGTCGCAAGGTCTGGGTGGGGCAGAGAATGGCCGGGAGGTTCACGGCGGCAAGTAGAGTGGCTGAAGTGACGGGGCTGAACTGAGATTGGAAATTAGTGGGGGTGGAGTTTTTTTTTTTAAAAAAAAAATTGATAGGTTATAGGGGTTTGGTTGCAATTTCAATAAATTTCAATATATTACATTTTAGTTCATAGGTTAAATGTGTAATTTTAGAAATTTGTGAATTTAATATTGTACTTTAATAACTTTATTTATATTTCAATTTAACTCTTGTGTCAAATTTGTAATTTACGAAAAGTATATAAAAGTATACTATTTTTATATATCTTTTAAATACATAAAATAATTAAAAAAAAATATTAAATAAAAATAAGATAAATTATTAATATATTATTGAACATATTGCACATTATTGACTGACGGATTGCACTTTTGTCTTAGTGATATTGCACCTTAGCATAACAAATGCACGGTGATGTTAATTAGATTAATAATATAAAATATTAAACACAAAAAATATAAATACTAAATACATTTTTATTACATAAATAATATGATAGTTGCACAATAATTTTAATTAAAATACACATGATTAAAATAATTTTAAAATTGAAATGCATGTTAGTGTTCAGTTTCGATTTGATTAGGACGAAGTTCGGTCACATAGCGGCCGAAAAACGTGCACATTAATGACTGTCAGGTTGCAATTTTATGTCTATGATATTTCACTTTGGCATATGTACTGACGAAATTGAATATAAAAATTATATATATAAATATATATATTTAAAATCCAGAAAAAATATTTTTTAAAATATATTTTATATTTTTCTAACCTGAAAATAATATAAAAGTACATAAAAACATAAATTAATAAATATATTATTATAATAATAAACAATAAAATATTTAATTGTTTAAGTTAATTTAATGTACAATTATACCTATTAAAACTAGTTTCCGAATGCACATAATTTACCTAGGTTACTATAGAGTAGTGCACTTCATAAAACAATATGTTGCACTTTATAAAGAAAATGTTGCACTATATAAAACAACAAGCTACATTTTATCACCGCACAATTAACATCAATAGATCCCCCAAAAAATACTAAACAACATAAACCTAATTTTAGCATCCATCACATCATCAATCCACAAAAAAATACAAGCTTGTTAACGTACCAAAATTACAGTAGTGCACTTTAAATATTAGCACATTGTACTTTAAAAAGCAACACGTGGCACATTATAAAACAATACGCTGCACTTTATCGCGACTATCAGATCGTACAAATGTTGAGCTAAACCGACCGAACTCAAAAAATTTTCAACCAAACACAATATAAAAATGATAAATAAAATTATTAACTTACTAAATATAATTTTAACAGAAATAGCAAAATATTTCTCCCAACAATAACGATAAATTTCGAACAAGTTAAAAAAAATTGTATTTCAGATCGGTTATCCGACTTTACTTTTAAAATTACGGTTATTTCAGTTCGATGTTGGCTTTAGTTTTTAAAATAAACAAAATAATTGAATCGACCAAACTTTATAAACAATTATTATTATTTGTTTATTTGTACTTTTTTTCTATGTCAGTGCACATTAGAGTTACAAAAATTGCACATTAATGACTATCGGATTGTACAATATCAGCCGAATCATTGCACAACATTCTTTAGACGAATTGCATATTAATGATTCTCAGACTGCATATTATCGATCAAAATTGACATATCTAAACAATTTTGGTTCAACTATATATATGTCAGTTCGATAATATGTTTTTTAATTTTCAAAGTTCATTTATGTGGGTTTAATGTGAAATTTATTTTTTTGTTCATATGATTTCGGAAGTTCGTTTCAATTATCTTAATTTTGTTATTTCTTAATTTTTTTAATATGCATATTCTCATGTAATATTTTGTATTTTACGAAATGATATTGTACAAGTATAGATCAATTTTACAAATTACATGAGCAACAACCTATCAAATTTCAAAAATTGCAAATAGACCCCCAATATTTGTCTAATTTCCAACACAAGCACCACAAATCAAATATGTGTTTTACACCATTTCCTAGCAATCTAATATCAGATCTCGTCTCTTCAACACTAGCACCAAAAATCCAATTCGTCGTCTTTGCCACATAGCACTGTCGTCTCTTCAAGGTAGCGCCGTTGCCTTGCCGTCATCGTCTCTCCCGCCGGTCACCCTCGCCGAAATGGAGGCTCTCGAAGTGAAGGTCGGCTAGATGTTCGGGGGTGGTTTAGCGGCCTCGAAGCGGCGGCGTTCCTCCGTGTTGCTGGCGGATCTGGTGGAGGCTAGAAGCTTGGTTGTTGGAATCGGTGGTGGTGGGGTTGTTGACGGGAAGCCGGCTGGTACGTGACGATGGTGGTGGGTTGTGGTGGATGCTGGGCTGATGTCGATCGGGCGGTGGTGCTTGGGTGGCCGGGCGGCGTCGCTTCGAAGGTCGGGTGGCTACGCTGTTATGGCCAGTGGCGATGTTTTAATAGTCGGCGGCAGCGCTGATATGGCGTAGTCGGACGGGAGGGGCTGTATTCGTCGGAGATGATTTCGTTGAAGCCGTGGTCGGACATACTGTGACCTGCGGAGACGGCTGGCTCTGGCGGAATCCGGTCTGGCAGTTGGTGGTGACGGGATCGGCAGGGGCTGTTGTGGCGGCGGTTTGGTGGCGGAAGACGGAGGCTGCCGCCTGCCGGCGGCAATGATGTGTTGGTGACTGTGTGTTGTGTGTGTTATCCGCCGGTTGTATATTTTTGTGTGGCAAGTGAACTGTGTGTGTATTGTGTGAAAGAGAGAGGTGGTGGGACCCACAAGGTAGGTGGTGGATAGAGATTATGTGAGATGACATAAATGTCCTTAATGAGTGGTCAAACATATATATTTGACCACTATATGACTACTTATTTACTAAATATTTAAGATTTGGCTCCATCAAAATCATTGATATGTTAAATCCAATGGTCCAGAATCATTTTTATTTCTTTCACTATCTACCATTCTCATAGGATCATATGAGAATGGTAGATATATATATATATATATAGGGTCGCGCTCCGGTGAGTATGACTCTTAATGCGAGAAATAAGAATAAATCGTAACCATTAGATTAGATGATCTAATGGATAAAAAAAGTCACAATTATACTTTCTTTAAGGGTAATGTAGTAATTTTCATATACAAATAGTGGGACCCAAAACACACCAACTCTCCCCACACCCACGTGGGTCAAACCCACTCACCTCACCAATCTCTCTCTCTCACACACACACTCTAATCTGTACAGACACACATTGAACACGACTCACACACACACACACACGCAGGCTGGGTCGCCACCGCCGGCTTCCGCCACTGCCAACGTCGGCCTCCGCCGGCCACCGGTCCCCCACCATCCGCAGCCGGTCACTGCCTCCCGCCGCCTCTAGCACCTTCCTCCACCTTGGATCCCACGATCGTCTTCTTCTAATGGGCATCATCTACTCCGTCGACGTCGATTTCCTCGGAATCTGTTGGATGAAAGTCGGAATATGACCACGCAAATCTCGCCGGAGTCAAAACCTCGACTCCGAGACTCGGCATTCTGGCGGGAAAATAGACTTGGATGCTTCGTCGGCGAGCAGAAGAACGTCATCTCCGGAGGGAGCGGATGACTAAACTGCCGGAAAATTGGCCGGCGAGGTTGACGAGAACGGACTGTGCAATGTACTTGTTTTTTGAGAATTAGATATTATTCAGGGACTTGGTTGTAATTTCAAAATTTTTGATAAATGTTAATTTAGTCCCTAGGCCAAATGTGTAATTTTGAAAACTTTATGAAACATAGGGTGCAGAATATCAACTAGCATCGATGCTTTCAAAAATGTGGTGACCGGTGACAGAGGAGTAGAAAAGTTCAAATTGGAAAATTGGTAGTAGTTTTTTTTTTCCAACCGTACATGTATAAATGCGTGTGTTTAATTGGGCTGTACCCATGGTTTGCTTTTTCAATTTTGTTTTTTTTTTGGTCATATAAAGCTAATGCCCATCATTGCTTTTTCAATTTTTTTTTCTTTTTTTTTTGACATATAAAGCTAATTTGCCCATCAAACTATGTAAGGTCGAGATGCAAGAACAAGATCCTTGATGAAAAGGTTATTGTAATAAAAAAATATTGAGTTAATAAATAAAAATTATATCCTATAAATAATAAATTATTTTGATTTTTTAGGTTAATTCAGTTAATCAACTATATAAACTAATTATTTCATTTCTGATTTAATTTTAATTTGCATATAAAAAAAATCATAATGCAAATGCACCATGTCGTTAATCAAGATGCACATCAGTGAATATCACATTGCACAGTACTATTATACCGAATGCACATTACGACCATTATTTGCAATTTCTTAAAATAATATAAAAATAAATTACGATAATAAATAAACTATATGATAAAATGATATATTTTATTTAGGTTATTTCGAAGTACAATTATATATATTAAAACTAGTTTTCGAATACACATAATTTAGGGTAGGGTTCACATGAGAATGGTGCTTAGCGCGAGAAATCGCAGCCGTTCGATCGGATAATTCAACAGCTAAAAAAAAGCCAAACATCTATACTCATTAAGGATAAATTGGACATTTTCCAATTACAACCACAGTGGGCCACCCCCAATTAGACCCACTCACCCGCATCTCTCTCTCTCTCTCTCTCTCTCACACACACACACACGCACACACACAATGAAGACGCACACACATTCAGACACGGCGGAGCACCGCCGCGGACCCTTCACCGGCGCCATATATACTTCCTCAGCTACATGGCCGTCCCGGGGCCGAGATTGCCGGCGACTCTGACCGAAGGAAGACCGCCGTACGATGCCGCCTATCATCACCATAGCGCCGCCCGTCTGAAACTCCGACCAACTCCGCACTTTCGAAATTCAGATCGAACCTCCCCAGCTCCGCCATCCGCCCACCTGTCGTCGTTCAAAATTTCAACCGCCTTCTCCCAGCCACACCTCCGCCCCATCTCCGTCCATTCGAAGAATCAGCCGCACCTTCGCCATTCAAAGGTTCAGCAGCACCTCCGTCCATCTCCGTCCGTTCAAAGGTACGGTCGCCACCTCCACCCGTTCAGACTGCCACAATTGACGGCGTTCAGCCGCCAGTTCGCCGTCCATTGACACAACATCCGAACTCCCGATCGAATTTGTTCTCTTGTCTTTTTCTATCTCCAATTTATCTATTTTCTTTAGTTCATCACTAGACCAATTATGCCATCGAGGAGGCAACCTCTGGTAAAGAAAGGAGAAAACGAAGTGCTGTGAAGCCGTGGTCAATTCCACTGTCCAGGATATTTTCGAAGCGCCAGTAAAATCAATTAAGATTGTGGGGTTTTATTTTGAGAATTTGATTACTTTTAGGGACTTAATTATAATTTAAAAATTTTGATAATATTTCAATTAAGTTCATGGGCCAAATCTATAATTTATAAAAAGTTATAAAAAACATTATCTTTTAAATATTTTTTATACATATATATTAAAATATTAAATAAAATGATTAAATAAAAGTAATATAAAATATTTTAATAATACAAAATAATATAAAATATTAAATAGAATTATTATAATATTAAATAATTAAAATAATAATAAAAAATATTATAATAATAAATATACTTTTATAATAATAACTAATAAATTATTTCAAGTATTTTGTTTAGTTTGATGTACAATTATATCTACTAAATCTAGTTTTAAAAAACACATACTTTATATGTGCTCATATAAAGAATTACACTTTATATATCAACATGTTGCACTTTATAAAACATTACATTGCAATTTATAGAACAACACGTTGTACTTTATCACATTCCAAAATTACAGTAGTACACTTTATACATCAACATGTTGCAGTTTATAAAACAACACGTTGCACTTTAGAAAACAACATGTTGCACTTTATAAACATTGCAATTTATAGAATAACACGTTGCACTTTATCAACACGTTCCAAAATTACAGTAGTACACTCTATACATCAACATGTTGCACTTTATAAAACAACACGTTGCACTTTATAAAACAACATGTTGCACTTTATCACGACTACAAGATTACACGATAAACGTCGAAACCGGCCGAAATAAAATCCAAATAATTATGGTCATTTTCAATTTGATTTGGTACAAAAGTTCGGTTGGTTCAATCTGCATAATACAGACCGGCACAGTGCACCACAGTGATGTACGAATTGCACCTTAATAATTGTTATATTGCACCGTATATTTCGTTTACATATATACAATTTTTTTAATTAAAAATAATATAAAATGTAAAAAAAATAATATTAAATACTAATCATGTTCTTTTATAATAAATAATATAATATTATTTCAGCTATTTCTATTATTTATGTTAACCGAAAAAATAAACCGAATATGTTGAAACCAAAATTTTCCTTTTGAATTTTTAAAATTTCGGTTCGATTATCATTCTTTACATTAAAAAACTCGATTACGTCCGTTCGTTTTCATCGTTTTCTTTGATTTTATTTAGATAAGAAAAAAAACTCTATTATTATTATTATTATTATTATTATTATTATTACTATTATTATTATTATTATTATTGTTATTATTATGTAAAAATATTATATTTTCAGCCTTTGATTTTTGATAAATTGTAAATGTGTAATAAACAAAATATTGTGAATTGGACTAAGTAAATTCCTAGAATATTATTGGGCACATAGAAAACACACATACATGAGTCTATTTAATTTTGGGCTTTCATATGTACTCAAAATCAGGAAGTGAACATGGGCCACATACAGGTATGACTTTTTGTATTAGCCACATCCAAAACATTCCTAAATTGCATAAAGGTCCTTTTGACATATCTAATTTTCAAACATAAGTCCCTAGCCCTAAAAGCTTCGTCCGTCACTGTCACTTGCCTTTCATCAGTGCCCGATCTCTTCTGGCGGCTCCTCTCTGTGAAGGTCATGTTGGAAATCGACCGCCGGCTCTCCTCCGCTTGGTTCTCCGGCGAGAATGGCGACATACTTGCGGCGGCTGGGCTGAGCTACTCATCACTCTAGCGGCCATCTCGGCGGCGTCCGAAGCGGCGGCTTGTGGCGTATTTTGCTGGCCCTAAGCAGAGATATATGGTCTGGACATTTCTTCGGTTAATTCTCGCCGGAGTTTCAGAAAATCCTCCTTGGCCGGCGAGTCTCCGACGAGATGGAGGGACGGATAATACTACAGACGGCGGCGGGAATCTTGAGTTGGCGGGCGGCGGGGTGGCGGACGGTTAATGGATCCCGACTGCAAAGTGTGTGTGTGTGAGTGTGTGTAGTGCGTGTGTTCGTCAAAATATTTCAGAACGTGAGAGAGATAGAGGAAAGAGAAAACAAGGGTGAGTAGAGAGAGATTGAGGAAAGAGAAAAGTGGTGTGAAGTTATTTGGTGAGTGGGTCCCACCTGATATTTATATTTACTAACTTACCCTTATTATTGGTCAAATACATATAATTGACCATAACATGATAAACAATTACTAAATTGCCATTAATGATTGACCCTAATTTGACTTCATCTTAATCATTGATATGTTGGATCTAATGATCCAGATCCATTCTCATTTCTTGCATTAAGAGTCATTCTCATATGATCCTTTCTCTATATATATATATATATATATATAATTACTAGCTCATGCATTTAATAGAACATTTAATAAAACCTATTTTCATTTCCCTCCAAAAGCAGTTACATTTTTTTAATTAATTACTCACTAATCTGTTAAAACCGTTACACCTTAATATATATTTTTATTATTTATTTTTTGAATCAGTTACTAAATTAATTCTAAATTTGGTAGCAAAATATTCAAATGTGTAACGGTTAATTTGGAACTTAAAGTTGATTGGCACATTCAGATCTGTAACCACTATAATCAATTGTATTGTTGGAAAAAAAATATGATTGACACATATTTTTTTTTCTAAAAATCAGAAACACCAATAATATTTTTTTATTTATGTTAATTTTCTTAATATATGCCACAAATATATAAATTATTTTATTCATGTTACTAATGTAAACGTTGCATGGTTAAAATAAAATCTCAATTAATTTTGAATGATAAAAATAACTTAAGAAAAAGTAATAATTTTTATATGATAGAAGTACATGTCTAATTAATAAATACAAACAAAAACGTATTTTATATCTGTGCAAATGCACAGGATCAAATATTAGTTGTGCTTAATTTTATCTATTTATTAAAAGTGAGCATTTTTTTCATACTAGTAAAGTGCACGTGCGATACACGTTGTAGTGAATGTTTTTGGCCGATTAAGTTTAGTAAAATAAATTAATTGATTAAACATATCATTGTAGGAACGAAATAAAATGTGAACAAATGAATTTCTAATGTATTTTTCTTTTCTCACTATAAAAAGAATGAAATAACATATGACAAACTCAACAAAATAAGTATGAAAAATGAGTCCCTAATAAAAAAAAACACTAAATAACTAAAATAAGGATCTAATGTATATTATAGATGCATTAGTTTTTTTATTTATTCATGTTGGATGATTTAAGATTGATTTTCGTTCATTTTGGTTTTGACGTTCTCATATAAAGCATCCATACATGTTGGAGTCTAATACATCAATAGTATTGCAAAATTCTTCTTTATTCATTTGACAAAATGTCTACTTTATTTCATGACTTAGAAATATTCTAGCTTAACATATAGTCAAGTTTCATGATTATATGATCATTATAAGGTATTTCTACTAACAATTTATGAATTCTCTGTGAAATTACCAACCGTGTCATTAAAATTACTAGTTTTTTATTAGTGTATAAACTACTACATTATTCTCTATAGATAAATTGGTACATACCCCATGGAGACATTGCCCTATGGGGTGGGAACTTTATCTTCAAATAAAAGTTGGCTTTTCAAAATCTAGGTTATATATAGTTCTCCAAATGCACTATTTTTTTTTTTTTTTAAATTATCACTCATTACATGAAAGTATGTACTCTAGAATAATTGCACATATGTTCAAGCATATACAATAATGAGATTGTAAATATTCTTATCAAAATGTGACAGTTACATTCAAAATTATTTTGATCAGACTCCAGCGTTCCCTTTTCAATGTTATTTAGTTGGAATGTAGATGAACTATATAAATATAATCTATTATTTGAACATAATTGACCATCTTGGTTGTTACAATGATTTTAGAGTTGTTTATCATAATATCTTTCACATTAGTTCGCATATGGAATATTTATGTGCCTAGTAACTTTTTTTATTGATTTTTTTGTCCAACTTTTTGCATCATACATTATGCTTCAAAAATTCAAGATAAAGATTCTTTTTTTATTCTTCAACAATGAAGGATAAAACAAAACAAAATAATGAGGCAGTATTGAGAAGCATATCATTTCATAATATTTGAGAGAGAAGAATTAGAATTATATTATATTATGATACTCTTAGTCATATATAAATTTTATTATTAAGAAGTCACAATTAAAAGCTAGATTATATATTATAAATTTTATAAGTTTTTAATTATTTAAAATTAAAAATTGATAATATAGGATCATTATTTATAAGAACCAATTTTATATTTGAACGATAACAACAAAAAAATAGATATTTTTTTTTTAAAAAAATTGTTTCTATATATTGGTATTCATACTTCTCTAAGAAAATTCAGACTTTTTCTTTCACCATTGCATTACTATTGTTTTATTTGTTTCTATTCTATTCACAAAAAAATACTTTATTTGTTGAAAGAATAAGAGCACATTTATATGTATTACGTCATTTTTTTGTGTATGTTTTATATAATGAAGTTGTTACCAAAATACCTTAATTATTAAGCAACAACTAATATAATCACATAAGATTATTTAATATTACTTATTTATTTATTTCTAACAAAATATTTTACAAAAAATAATAATTTTATACTCTTTATACGGTTAAAAGGTTTAGGATTTTCTCCCAATATTTTATAAAAATATTAAGTAACTCATTTTGATATTCACACAACCAAATCTGTTGGTCAGTAGGATCTTGAAGGACAGATACTTTCCACATTGCTCCATCTTTTAGGCTGTTAAACCCTAGAACTGCTCTTGGCTGTGGTCTAACTGGTTTAGGATTTTCTCCCAATAGTTTATGAAACATTTTTTTGGTAAAATATTGTAATTTACATGTACTCCGATTCATTTAGTTAGTTTTGAGCTACAAATGATAAGATATTATTGTTTTATTTACCGTAATTATTTTTATAAATATTGTTTTACACAAGATACCATCGAAATTCCAAATCTATGTTAAAACATAACAAAAACAAAAATGTTATATAATACTCAAAATCCACATTTCAAGCTAACAACTTTTCTTATATTCCATATAAAATTAAATTTCACCCAATAAATCACATCTTTAGTATTTTTTACAATATTACATATTTTTCACTCTAATTTTATTTCGTGGTGTTACCGGTCAGAAAATCAACAACGAATTAGAGGAATGAGGTGTCTATACAATTCGTAATTACCACGTGGAAAGCAATCTTGATAAATATTGATATGCAAAATAATTTTGCATGAAAAAATAATGAGGTTTTCAATAATGTATGATTTTTTCATGATGAACATTTTATTATTACTTGACAAATGTTCTACGTATTATAACTTATTGATTAATAACTTTAAATTTATAAATTTTACCAAAACGTGTTTCGTACTAGATTAACTAAGGCGTCATATAATATATCACCTCTATGAAAATGATGGTCAAACACTGTTATACCAACTTTAGACAAACTGAACAGATTCCTGCAGGTCTGGAAATTGGATGCAGTCATTGAGTTACTAAAGATGTGAATGTCATGGACACAACAGAAACTTTCATTCTCTTCCACGACAATTCTAAAACAAGAAACCTTTCACATAAAATTCAACTAATTAATACAAATCCAATCATAACAAATTAACAATCGAACTTTTCATTTGATCCCTTCCCTTGACAAACCACCACTTACAAAGAAAAACAAATCCATAGGTATATAAACCACAAAATCATATAATTAAAAACATATAAAGAGTTGATTAAAATCCAATCAAGAAACACTTAGCTCGCCATGATTAATTCCATGAAACATAACACTCTCTTTCTGCTTGAGATGAGCTTTATGACACTCCAGCCTACTCATCCCCATATGCTTACGGCTCTTGCAGCCGACCGCTCGAACAATCCTCGGAAACTCAACGAAACCTTTGACCCCTCTCTTGATGTGAGGGTTCGACCTACAAACAATAACCTTTTCATTGCAATCTCTATTATCCATAACTTCTTTTCCCATACTAACAATTTTTGCCATCTCCAACTCGGACAATTTCTCTTCAAGAAGGATCTTGGCATCGACGAGTTTCATCTGCACGCGTTCTTCACGGATGACCTCGGCCATGCGTAGCATTTTCCTCTCCTCTTCAATTTCCTTTTTCATTGCGTTTGTTTCAGCTGTGTTGTGGCTGATTTGTTTAGCAAGCTCCTGGCAAGTCCGTTGGAGGGCCTCCCGAGCTTTTCTCTCTTCCTTGAGTTCCCTTCTCAGCCTTTTGTTGAGGCTCTCCATTTTCTTTCTGGCCTTGCATTCAGACTCGAGCCGGGATTCCATCAGTAGTGGGTTTATGAATGTGAGGTCCCAAAAGGAGGTAGCAATTTTGGCGGCTGAGAGAGGGAGGTGGAGAAGGTGGATTTGGTCCGGATCTTGGTTCGGCTGAATTTGTAAGTGGTGTTGTGGTGTGGGATGATTGTAAAAGGGGTTTTCGTACAGTTTCCAGGTTGGGGTGCCTCTGCTGGTAATTGGGATATTCATGATATCATTATTGTTGTAATTTGGGTGGTGAGGGTTTGAGAGAGAATTTTCGTGGCTTCTCATCTTCATCATCACCATCATCATATCCTCCATTAAGGCTGCCTTTACTTGTTCGTACTTTGAGTTTGTGATGTGGATGAAAAAATGAAAACAAAGGATTTTTTTCTTTTGGTACACCTTTTGTTCCTTCCTTACTTTTTATTTTTATTTTTATTTTTTTTTCGACGAAGAATATGACTTTGTGGTTCTTGCTTTTGCCATTGCTTTTACTTTTGCATTTGCATTGTGCGCCTAGGCCCATAATTATTTTCTGTTATGTTAAAGAGTAAATAAAATGTAAAAGTTTTCGTTGTGGGTCATAAAGAATTAAGGCAATACTCTCAACCTGTATATAGAAATACCCTAATGGTCTGAAAAGTTGTGGGAGTTGGCCCATAATTATTTCCAGAATAAAAGTTTTCGTACTCGGAAATCTCTCAACTGGGATTCCTAAGAGGCTTAGGCATGTGTTTATGCATTTGAACTTCTGTCTCTCAAATTCAAAGAGATGTTGTGTACTTATAGGCAACAACATAGACTCTTAAGCAACGGTTAAATATGAGATTCCCAAATGTAGGCCTAACTGTAGGTCAAGCACACTCTGCTCATACATGATTAATATTTCAATCCACTAAATTAATATTATTGCACTTCTCATTTCTCTCAAATTACATTTGAGGCTCTAATTATAATTACTCGATTTACCTGCCTGTGTTTAAGATATAATGTTCGTCAATTAAATTAATCACTAACAATATAATTAACTGACTTCTTGAACATGTCTAAACTCAATCTGTCGGCACGGTTTACCATAAAAATCTTTTTTGAGCTCACTTTCGGGACATCATCAGCCCAAAGCACACGGTGACCGTAAATATTCGAGCATCACAACATACACACAACATCACTACCCAACTCACATCAGTCTATTGATCCAACAAAATGAATCTCACTTTTTAGTGAATCAAACAAGCAACTATTGTATGCATGTGTCTATTGTATGCATGTGTTTATTGTATGCATCTTACAAGTTCAGAGTACGCAGTAATTAATCGAGGTCTAGTTTGTTTACTTGATCAGTATAAAACAAATGTATTCTCTCTGATATCCGTTGAATACACAAAGTGTACAAGTGAAATCAATCGATCAAGACAGACTGTACAATTGTCACTACAACCATTCACGATGTGTTATTTCCATCTAGGTTGTGAACTAATTATTTATGTTTTACGAGTAACCGATAATATGATCTTTTGTCCATCAGTGATGGACCATAACATCATAACATAGAAAACTATGTAATTAAACATGATTCTCATTCAACGAAAAATAGTGTAAATAACCCATAAACCAAGCTTTAGTATATACACTAACACATGTAATGGTCTTCCAAGCAAATCTAAACCCATAAAGGTTAGCCTAACTCCTGACTGATTGATTGTTACAGCAGTCAGTAGCGTGGACAAACGTCTACGATTTTTAAACCCTTGGCTACGTGCGTTAATGTGTTTATAAGGCAACTTATAAAGCTACTCTTTGAAAAAAAAAAAATGAATAGAATCAGCCAAAATTCATGAGACAAAATTCAAGCAATTGGGGAAAAGCAGACAGATTATCTCAGGAGTTTGCCAACATTCTAGCGGTGATCGCACTCAATGTTCTTAATGAGAATGCTAAATAGTTTTAAACGGGATTATATGAAATCATAAACCAAAAAGATAGTTTATAAGTTCTTGACAATTTCTCAATTCCTCCATTTCAAACAAGAGAAAAAAAACACATTTGATTATGTCTTCACAATTCATGCAAGTCCTTGTTGCAGAAATGAAGTCCATGGTCCAGCTAGATCTATAGCTCATATACAGGATCAACCAGTCTGGTTGATTTCAGCCTAGAACCAAAGTAAACAAAATCAGCAAAATCCAGCCGATCGAAGTCATTTTTTGTATGAAATCGACTAGTAAATTAATTTGAATGTTGAAACAGATAAAATATCCTGTCAATTTCTTTCCAGTTGTACAGGTACAACCAAATTGATTAGCACAAACTCCTCTAAGCTACTAACTGGAAATAGTTTGCAAATAATAGCAAAGATTCTATGTGGATGCTATCGCTGCAAGAAAAGAGAACAAATTTCATGTGACCTCAACACACGGTGGTAAGTGAAATTATCATGATTCTCCCCTAGTTTTGAACAAATTACCAATTTCTGTTTCTAAAATCAGAATTAAAATTTCTCTGAAACGGAATTCTATTTCCATATAGCAACAGTTTTTATGGCTGACAATATATAAAAAACTTTTCAAGTTCCAACTGATGAAACTATAAACTGTACCAGCTGCAACCATTAGCATGGAACAATGAGATATAGATGGCCAGAAACCATTTACCTCCAATGGTTTAATGAGACAAAGGAAAATGTGATATCAAACCCAACAGTAATCTCCAGAAAGCATCTAATCACAATGAAATATTTAGGTTACACTTGAAACTAGGCAGCTACAATATGCACTTCATATAAACTCAAACTGATCACTAAGCAACCAAATATGAACCCAAATCATAAGACATTCAATTCACTCAATGTCTTGCCACTCATGAGATTCACAAATCAGAAGCCCCCACACGAACAATCATAGATAACAAGGATGATCAACATGATATTAACCTCATACATTATTCTCCAAGAGTTCTCGACAATCAATGAAAGGAAAAAGAAAAAATGAAAAGCACACAGAATTAGGCAACCTGTATAACTGTAGCAATGCATACCTCATCCTCTCCAAGTCGAGATGCATATTAAACATTCCTCCCCAATTCAAGTTGGCTTCACAATTCAAACTCGTCCTCCAGCTTCAACTGTTCTGCTGCAGCCTCCTCCTCCTCATCATCAATCACAAAATACGGGTTGTGGGCCTCGGGTTTGAACTTGTACCCAGTGAAGACATAGAATGCAAGTGTGGCCAACTCCCCCGCCACCACACTAGTCCAAAGGTACTTATATGATGTAATGGTCTCAAGAGCATAGACCACAACACGCGTGAAGTAAATGTAGCATATCACCACTATATAATACTGCCTAAACAGAGTCAACTTCATCAGATTTACAGCGGCCTTTCCATCGGTCTTGGCCGCCTCACGCAAGTTTTTGATCGACCACACGATAGGGAAAAGCACCGCACAACAGCAAACAACGTCAACAAGCAGGAACACCTGTTTCCAGGTGACCCAATCCTGACCGAAAGGCCCTGTCTCATCTATCACCACCTGTGCTATATTTGCTACCACCTGAAGCGGGATCACGATCATCAATACCTTCTTCTCCTTATCCTGCAAGTAGGGCTTCAAGAACGACCACCCAGTCCCAATCAACACGATCAAAGTAAACAAAGTAATTCCCTTCAGGAAACTAAATATGTAAAACAACACATCCCAGCCATGGGCAGACCCCGTCCGCTTGATGTATGATTTGTCCTCAGCCTCACACAGTAAATTCAGTGCTTTCAGGAGCACCACGGCCAGCATGAAGAAGTGAATCCCAAAAACCGTCAACATCTTCTTGTACAAAACAGCGATCCAGGTGGCGGCCAAAACGAAGTAGATGATGGAGAAGAGGAAATAAACCCTAGGCAGAACGGTTTTACCGGCTGAGAGATAATCACGGTGGTTGGACCTGCCGTCCTCCAGGTTGTACATGGCCGACCGAACGTTCATAGACACCTTCAGCTGCGGAAGGCAGTTGGCGAACACGAGGGTGTACTGATCGGCGTCGGACTCGGCGTAGAGAAAGTTCAATTCGGAGGCGGAGGGGGACGGGAGGCGGTCAAAGGTGTAGACTTTCTGTACGGCGTCGGATCCGAGGACGCAATTAATCTCGGCGTCCTCGATTTGCTGGAGCACGTGGACCCAGGCGTCGCGGGTGCAGAGGAAGAATCCCACGCTCGATAGGGCCGAGAGATCGGTGGCGGGGCCGGAAAGGGAGAGCTTGGTGATGTTGAGCTCCAGTTGGCCACGGTGGGTGAACCCGAACTCGTCGAAAGGGATTATCGGCCGGTCGTCGGATCGAATCTCGGAGAATCGGATCTCGGCAGCTGCGAGGGAGGCAACCGAGAGTAGGATCAGCAGGCGGAAAGGGGGCGCCATGGTTGAGTTGGATCTCTCTCTGCCTCTCTGGTCGTCGTGAGGAGTGTAGGAAAGAAAACCTGATCAAATTCCTGACATTTTATTTGTTTATTTATTTATTATATTTACTGGTACAAATCTTGCGCATGCAAATATTCTCTAATATTTATAAATTAAAAATTATCATTAAATAATATTTATAAATTAAAAAACATAAAATTAATATGCCATAGAATTTATTTATATTAATTTGTTGAAAATATTATATGAAATTTACATTGTGCAAAATTACGTAAAACATGTCTATTTAAAATAGTACATGACCGTATGGTGCAAGAAACTGATAATAAATTACATTATATCCATTTCAAAATAAGTGTCATTTTAAAGTTTTTATTCAAAAATTCGATTTAACTACAATGTGATTTAAGTAAATACAAACTTTTATATGTTCCACACACATTTACAAAAAAGAGCGACCATATTATTCTCCAAATTTTTCTTTCATTGATATCGAGTAAAGTGCTTAAATATATATATACATATACATATATATATATATATATATAAAAGATTGAGATACTATTTTTTTGCCATAAAAGATAGAAACTTCTAGTAACACAATTATTATCAATAACTTTATAAATAGTTATAATTGAATAAATCAACTGAATTTACATGATTTGTATAATTATGGTAACTTAAAAATATAAATTTTTATGGTGTAATTATTTTCTCAATTATCCACGATTTGAGTAATTAAATACACAAAAAATGAATAACAATTATTAAATATTATTTAAATAAAAAATATCATTAACACAATTGTTTAGAATAGCTTTTCGCAAACTGCATAATTGATTATTGTAGTTTATATTTTCATAGTTGTAGTAATTATTTGCAGATTGAATAAATCAGTCGGATTTACACAATTTGCGTAATTAAGGTATATTAAAAATGCACATCACAAAAGAATTACACAAAATTATATAAAACACTTATTAAATAATAAATTATAAAATTTAGTTAGAAATTTTTTACCAAATCGCATAATTGATATTGCAGCCGAAATTCCTATATTTGGGTAAATCAACTAGTATGATATGAGTAATTAAGGTATCTTAAAAATGAATTCTTTCATAGCTTAATAATTTACTTAAATAATGAATCGCAATTTCCGTAATTGATTATTTGAAATATACCATAAATTGTTAAATTAATTTCTCGAAATAGTAAATAGATTTTTTTAGGGAAACAGATACTATTTAATATAGATTATTTGTTATGCAAAAAAATATCTATCTATATATAATAATAATAACTATTTATCAAAAATAGTAAGCAAAAAAATAGGGAATATTAATTGCACATTTTTTGTATGTTTTTTAAATTTTTTAAATAAAAAATTAAGTTTGCATTTAATGCTACCATAAATCATGGGATTTGTTATATTTAAATTTCAAATTTCAAACAAAACATGTCTTAATGTATTTTGAAATTTATAGGGCAAAAATTTAACAAACGCGTTGTCACTACGCACATCTGCAATGCAGTTTGTGAAATTTCATTCATTTTGATGCAAAAAGTCAATTGTAGAATATTGATTCCCATTTTCCATACTGTCAGTAGAAATCTATATATATAATAAGAATTAACTTAAATCATTTTTAGTAACCTTTTCCTGCCATAAGCATTAAATGCACCCTATTTATAGTAATTTTAGGCAATTAAAACTTACATGCCGAGAATATTGTTTTAGCTATATCTGCCTCATGGTAAACTTGATTTGGAAGATTTGTTCCATTAAACTAATTTGGAATTTTCCTCTAGCTATTTTTAGATCAAAATTCAAATAGTTCCAAACCTCATTTATGTGCTAAAAAAAGCCACAAGATAATGCTCTTCAAAGCCAAATTTTAGGAACCTCTTTTATTAATAACTCTGAATCTCTATAATTTAATAATTTAATAATTCTTTCAAATAATATATAGATATAATTTTATTTAATAATTTAATAATATATTGTTCAGTGCGGCTAAGTGCTCATTTTGACTCATTTTAAAATGGTTCAGTGCGGCTCATTTTGGTCCAGTGCGGCTAAGTGCTCTATGGCTCGACAGCGGCTGACATCGGTCGCAATTCGGAATTGCTGCCCGGCTCGGTGCCTGCACGGGGACTGCTACTGGCTACTAACTGCTCAGTGCATTATGATACTGAAAGCACGAACTTTAGCATTTAGTAAATTGTAAACAGTCTGGAGCTGTGGGGCGCCCGCGCTCGGAAACAGACATCTGGGGCGCGGCTCAGGTCACTGACGCAGGGTCTCGTGGTTCTCAGCTTTTTTAGTATGCGGCGCCTCACACACTAGTATGCGAGTCACCTCCGAGTCTTACTCGGACACAGGCCGATTGCGACTACAGCTGTTGTCATCCGGCACAGCATTGTCTGTTTTCGACAACTCCCTTGCTTATCCACAATCACTCAAGACCAGTCTAAAATGGCATTTTAGGCTAGAATTATTTTTTTATAAAAACTTATTTTCTCAAAATAAATCTAAAGCATGAAATACCAAATTTTCTCAAGTAATTCTCACAAAAAAAATCATAGGTTTTAAACTTTGAAAAATCTCGACTCTTTAATCTCATTTCTCGGAATAAATGGGGTCTCAACCTAGGCAATTTAAATCTGATTTATCAAATGACAAAAAGGCATTTCCCGGCTATCTTATACTCTTAAAAATACATGAATATTCAGAGCCTCATCAACACCACCATCAAGAGTCCAACATCAGCCGTAACATTCTAAATTTACGGATTTATCAAACAATTCTCAACTTCAAAAATCTCGAGTCAATGAACCTTTAAGCAATTAATTTTATCCTTCAAAATAAAGTTCTAAACAACGAAGAGGGATTAAGCTTTCAACCTTCTGCGTGGTTAAACAAACGGCTGAAAACAAAAGGCGAAAGGCCTCGAACGGTTCTCGGCTCTCGACTAAGGGCCTGCTCGCTTCTCGGTTCGATGTCGAACGAGCTCGCGGTCGGGCTGCTACTACTAAAACACGTCTGTTGCTGCGTATAAAAATCCGGCAATGAGCTATTGCGAAACGAACGGGCCGACGGGGTGCTACTGCTCATCTCTCTCTCTCTCTCTCTCTCTCTCTCTCTCTCTCTCTCTCTCTCTCTCTCTCTCTCTCTCTCTCTCTCTCTCTCTCTCTCTCTCTCTCTCTCTCTCTCTCTCTCTCTCTCTCTCTCTCTCTCTCTCTCTCTCTCTCTCTCTCTCTCTCTCTCTCTCTCTCTCTCTCTCTCTCTCTCTCTCTCTCTCTCTCTCTCTCTCTCTCTCTCTCTCTCTCTCTCTCTCTCTCTCTCTCTCTCTCTCTCTCTCTCTCTCTCTCTCTCTCTCTCTCTCTCTCTCTCTCTCTCTCTCTCTCTCTCTCTCTCTCTCTCTCTCTCTCTCTCTCTCTCTCTCTCTCTCTCTCTCTCTCTCTCTCTCTCTCTCTCTCTCTCTCTCTCTCTCTCTCTCTCTCTCTCTCTCTCTCTCTCTCTCTCTCTCTCTCTCTCTCTCTCTCTCTCTCTCTCTCTTTCTCTCTCTCTCTCTCTCTCTCTCTCTCTCTCTCTCTCGCTGCTAGCCCTCGCAGAAACCAAAGTTCTTGAACAGCTACCCGACGATGAACCTGAACTTCCGCTGAACTATGAGCGAAGGCTCAACAGCTGTTGTTGTTTGAACTTCGGGCTTCGAGCTGTTCGGCGATGGTGTTCGGACGGCCGCTACTCGCTGAAACACGACTGAGATGGTTGTTGTTCGGTATTCGGACGGCCGTGGCCATCGAAATGAGGTCACTTCTCCGACAATGGTGAAACTCGACGGAGAGGACCACCGTTGTTCGTCATTGCTGATGGGAATCGCCGGCGACGAGGGCTACTCGATGAAAGGATGAGATCGAATAGGGAGTGGCCTCCGTTGTTGAGAATCGACCTCGATTTGAAGGGACCTTACACACGGCTGAAGGCGAGGTACTCCGACACGGTTTCTCTAATGCTAAAGAATCCTAATGGGCCGAACAAAACACACTAATTAGGCCGAGTATTGCTAAGGGCCGGAAATACATGCTAAGAGGGCTGATTAAAAACTAAAGCTTACGGCCAGATATAAAATACTAACGGGCTGAAAATAAAAGGCTAAAACTGGTCTCGATAACCTCTAAAAATCGAGAATAATAAAATTGATGAAGCAGAAACGAAAAGTACTGACAACAGCTACTAAATAAAATCGACGGCTACTAAAATAAATGTCTCGAATAAAAATCAAATAGCTAAAGACTATTCGATAATTCAAATAATTTAAATAGACACTAACGTCTAAATAAGTTATTTCTCTAATCGAATTAAATAGACACTAACGTCTAATTAATTCCGAAAAACTTGTCGAGCATAGAAGTTATAATGCAACTATCTGCATAAATAAACTACATAATCGAGATGTCTTCTAATATACGACTGGGGCGCAACATAAACCTTCTGAGTAAAATTTTGTTGATTCATTCCCAAGAATCATGCTTGAATCGTATAAAAATATATGATATTTATTCAAGAATTTGATTCATGCCTTTAGTTTTAATTCAATGAGAAGATCTATATTCTTGTTGAGATTTCGTTAAGTTGGAACTCTCTTCTGCCATGTTTTTGTACTAGCCTTGAACACATGAGATCTATCTTAACTTGTAAGAAAGACCATGATTTTGTTTGAAGCCTAAGCCTTGAGATTTATTTGATTCCTTGAGAGAAAGAACCCGAGTTTTAAGCATAGGTTGATTATGTATTTCCCTGCTTTCTGTATGATGCTCCCTCGCTGGTTTGACCCATGAAACTCAGTCGTATGTTTTCAAACTCTTCATGTGGTTTGAATTTCAGTCTCTTATGTTTCTTACAGAACAAGAATCAAGCGATTATCATTTTTAGACTAATAGTTATGAAGAATGTTTGATCGTTGCGCAGTCAGTCTCCTTTGAAATCGTGGTCGTACAAGTATGTACATTCTTTGCTGTTTTGGCCATCGTCTTTTAGTCGAACGATTTTGATGTCTGAACATAAATTGTAGATGTGTATCATATATTGAGATAGGCGCAAGAATCATAAGATTATCTTTTTTACACTGAAAGTTATGTCTGACGTATGATTATTGCGCGGTCTTTTTTCTTGTCAAATGTGATTGCACTGCAGTCTGTCTTACTTTGATATTTTGAACCTTTTCTTGTGATCTGACACTTATGATGTCTTCAAATGATTTGTAGATCTTTCTTTTATGTTTCAAAGGGCACAAAAATCATTCAGTTATCTTTTTTGTGAAAAAAGTGATGTTTAAAATACACGGACTGCACATGTTGTTTTCCGTCCAGTTTCTGAAGCATCATAACATTTTGTTTTCAGCCTAGTGCTCTTTTATGAAATATTATTTTTAACTCTGACTCTTTATCATTGTTGTAGATATACCTCTTAGTGTTCGGTAGGATAAAGATTCAGCACTATGCATGTTTTATATTAAAAGATATGATCCAATTTCGAATGTTGCGCGAGCCTATGTATTAGCTTGAGCCAAGCTTTATGTATTTCGAAGTTGAGCCTTAGCCGAGTTAGTATTCAGTTCTGAGAACCTTTTTTCGAGGCCTATTTTACCCTTAGCCGAGAGTTTCGAAAATTAATTAAAATTTTATTTAAGTTGGTAATTTATTTTACCAAAAGAAAATTGAGTTATTTATGTAGTTAAATTTTAAATTGTAGATAACAAGGAGTTGAGCCCTCGATCAGTTCATTGATCATCCTTTCAGTCGTTCATTTCCGAACATCAGGTGGGGATTCTATACTAATTATTCATTATAACCATGTGGTAGTATGATTTTGATATGTATGTGAGCATTAGCCTAGTAGGCTGAGTTATTAGTTTCTCCGACTTGCGGAACTGGTTGATGCTGAGCAGCCCTACACAGTACCTGCGGGACATTTGATGCCTGGCAGCCCTACACAGTACTTTCAGGATCGGTTGAGGACAGCCCTACAGAGTAACCAGTTATGGGACCATCAGTTCATGAATTTTGGGTTAACGGTGTATAATAGTCAACAGTCTGGTACATTATGGAGTCCTGAAATAAGAGCCACTAGTCTGAATCTACCTTGGAGGCTTGAAAGTGAGTTTTATCAGTACAATAGTTGATTCCTGCTCATATGATTATTATAATATTTGTGCCAATATTGGATCGGTGTATAGTATGTTTTTACCACTGAGCATAGAGGATTTGCTCACCTAATTGTTATTTCAGGTTTATCGAGCTGGTGTCAAATGGGGAGTGGACGGAGTGGTCAATAGTTAAAATAAATGATTTCTCATTATGTTTTAAATGTTTTAAGACTTGAACATTTTTTAACAAATGTTTGCTACATTCGAGTTTCATTTAGAACGTGTGATGTGAATGAGTTTTCAAGTTGAGACCCAGACTTAATTTTATTGGGTAAGATGAGCTGAGATACGGGAAGCAAGTTCCTATAGTGCTTAAGTGCAAGACTTAAGTAAAGTTTTAAAGAAGAGCAGTTTTAGTAAGTTTAGAAAAAAGAGAGATATTTTTTTAAGTACCTGATAAGAGTTTTAAAGAAATTGTTTAAAGGTTCAAATTATATTTGAAAACTTAGTGTTTTCTAAAGAAAAGTAAGTGGGAGCTACAACATGGTATCAAAGCAGATAAATGATTCTGTAGACTTGCAAAAACTTTTAAGTTAGAAAATTTTGAATTTTTTTTAAAGTTTTAAAAGTTTGACCACTCGCCTCCTTCGTACCGCACCAACTCCGAGGTAAGTATCATGCGTTATTTAGAGAAGTTTCAGCATAAGCATGTTGCATTCATGAATTTAGAATGGGGTTTAGGATCTAACCTCCGAGCAAAGACCTTTGAACTCTAGTTAATTTTGAGTTTTGAACTCCAGTCAAAGTTGAATTAAGATTTGACTCTAGAGGTTACCTCAGTTTAGCTTGGCAAAGTGCCTTCAAGCAAGTATATGTAATAATGGCTCTCCAGTGTATAATAGCAACAAGTTCGGGTAAATAATGGAGGATTCACATAAGAGCCGCAAGTCCGTGCAGACCATAGAGGCTTGAAGCTGGGCCACAAACATATCTTTCACTATGAGGTGATCTTTACTGGTCTTAAGAAGAAAACATAAGAAGATAGCATTTCAAGAGATGAAAACGAGGATCGTCCGCAAGTTATCTTGACGATAAAGAAGAGCCTAAGAAAGAGAGATCGTCAAGGATTCTTAATGAACATTGTATAGATATCTAAGAAGCAGCAGTCAACCGAAAAGTCCCAATTGTACGAGAGTATCCAAATGTCTGGAACAGTTGCCAGAAGGTACAACGAAAGCATGGTGGATTTTCACAATCGGCTTGGTATCAGGAGTAGGACCAGTGTCCAGAGCACTTCATCGAATGAAGTCAAAAAAATTGTAAGAACTCAAGACCAAGATCCAGGAGTAGCTGAACCTAGAGTTCGTTCAGCCGAGCATGATGATGTAGAGTACACCAGTTCTGCTCGTGAAGAAGAAGGATGGTTCAACAAGGATTTGCATCGTTTACCAAGAGCTCAACCGACGCACTATGAAGAGTAAGTATTCCCTTTCGTGAATCAAGGAGTTGTGTGACCAGTTTGAAGGAGCCAACACGTTTTCTAAGATCACCATGAAGTTTGGATAGATCTATTGAAGATCAAGGAGTCAATGTCTCAAGACAGCGTTTAGAAAATTCATCGAGGAGTTCTTGAAGATAGCCCTACCTTGTCTCGCTTGACGAGGATGGCAGTGAAGTTGAAGTGGAGTTTTCACTACAAGGGAAGCTTCCAGTAGCGGAACGCAAAGTGGACAAATGCAACTACAATAGACCATAATTGATTCTACCTTGGGTTCACTATCTATAGCGATGCCCTAGCTGTTAGAGTAGGGTACCCGGCGTTCCAATCTAATTGGACGTATTCTACTTGTAAATACAATCTATTGGAATTATATTATTAATAAGGCATTTCTTTATCTTAAGAGAAAGCATTTATCTTATAATTGCACTTAAGATAAAATCCCTAGATCACATATAGTTATAAGGTATGGTTACGCATAGAGATGGTGATCATGGAACATACCTTGAAAGCTGTGATTTTAAAAACAGTTCCAAGTCGATGGATGTTTCAAGATGGGATATCAAATAATCCATAAAAGACTTGCACATAGTTTGTACGCTTGTTGGATAAGAATGTTGCATTCCATCAACATTAGCGTAAGACGTAAGTACATTTATGTGGGTGCTTGTTTGAGAACAAGTTCACTGAACATGACCGTATGAAAATTCTTAATGAAGAATTTATTCAGTCGAATAAGAATTTTCATGTTACAATAGTACATGACTAATCCTAAGACTTGAGGCACAATGGTAACTTTGTGCATATTACATTCTACTTTGATTTATCCTTTTGGTAGCTAGCACTATCGTTTAAAGGGATAAGTTGGGTATTATGTTAATATGTATGGAAGTTTGTTAGTGGCCAATAAAGGATTCGACACTTATGAAGATAAGTGAATTTCCTATGTGTTTCATAGTTATTAATCCAAAGTCCTTGGCCAAGGCAGAGATGAATAGTGATTCATAACCGGGTTAATAAACATGAAATAGAATCATAGTTATTAAGTCAATTTGGGTTTCGACAAAATCATACCCAAGACTTAATCGGGAAATTAGATGTCGAAAGGATTTTACATGTATGGAGTTGTAATCGGAATAGGTTTACTCGCTATTCACTTAATACTAGATTCATGCTACTTGCTAGGTGTTACCATGATATGTGGGTTCATAAATTAAAGGGTTAATTCATGAATAAGAGTTAATAAGATTTAACTCAAATTACAAAGTGTTGTAAACCCACTACTAGTATTAAGGTGAACCTAAAAGGTCACACTAATTATGAACAAAGGTAAAGATTGTATTTCTAATGGTTAGAATTAATTGATAAATATCTAATTTGATTAGATATCAATTAAAGGAATATATTAATCAATAAGATTGATTAATTACATTTTGGATATTACTTTAGTAATTAAGGTAATTACTAAATTAATAAAGTTGAATTTTAAAATAGGATTTTAAATTTCAAAAATCCAAAATAATAATAATATGATTATTATAATATTGGGAAAATGATATAATAATAAAGTCTTGAGAAAGATTCTCAAGATTTATTATCCAATTATTATTTATATCTTTAAATATGATTTAAGGATTAAAATAATAAATATGATTATAATAAAATGGTTGTTGATGGTTGTTTGAACTACTTAACATATCTTATTATTTTCAAAGTCAAAAGTTAGTAAATACTATTTAAATAAAATTTGATTTTATTTAAATATTACTAAATGTTGATTATTTTATGCTAAAATGTTTAGTATAAATATGTGCAAAATGGTTTTGCATTTAAGTGAGGTTTTGATCCTAAATTTCTAAGTGTTAGAAAGAGAAGAAAGTGTTCTTCATAAAACTTCAAGAAAGAGTTCTTAAAATTCCCAAATAAAATTCATAAATATTCCTATACAAGAAAACCGAGTCTTTTCTACTAGCGAAGGAAAGTCGTCGGAACCGGGCTTCATAGGGTGGATACGTTTAGAGGGAAGACACTTGGATTCCTCTAGCGAGTAACCTCAAGTCGTTGAAGTTACAACCGGGAACCGATTCCCTCATCCATCATCAATAGTGAAGGAGTTCAAGACATTCGGTAAATATTTTTACTAGTATTTACTTTATAGTAACAAATCAAAATTTGTATATGATGCATGTTTTAAAGATGACGATCAGTTAATTCGCAATTAGTATGTACGGGTGTTGTATTTATACGATAAATACTTACTTTAAAAATTTTAAATTCCGCTGCGTACAGCCCGTACGGTACTATCGAACCCAACAGTGGTATCAGAGCCACGGTTATCGTCTTTAAAACAGATTTTGATTTGTTAAGACTTATGAGATAAGCAATATAATTAATTTTTTATATGATAAAAATATTAATTATAAAATTAAAAATCGTTTTTAAGCCACACGAGTCGTGTGACCTTGTCACACGAGTCGTGTGGCATGAAGAAAAATTTTGATTTTAGCTTCGTGATTTTCACACGAGTCGTGTGACCTTGTCACACGAGTCGTGTGAGCTCACACGAGTCGTGTGACGAGCCACACGAGTCGTGTGAGTCTGGGAAAAATTTTGATTTTCAATTCGTATTTTTCACACGAGTCGTGTGATAAGATCACACGGGTCGTGTGACCCTCACACGAGTCGTGTGACTCATAAATTGATATTTTATGTTCATTTCATTAGATGAATGTTTTAGGGATGATCATGAGCCTCATATTCATTATGTTTGAATGGATGTTTTCATTTTCAATATGATTGAATGAATGAATGGATGTTTAATTATGTTTTCAATATGATTGAAGAAATGTAATTTATCGAGACCTGCGAGTCTCTTGAGATGAAATTTGTAAAATTTTAAATTTTGTATCGTTAGAGATTAGATCAAGGTGGAGACCGTTCGATGACAAAGGCCCACGCATGTGTGGGTAATTTTACAAGTTGTAATCTCGAAGGCCTGTGCTTGTACGGGTAGATAGAATAAATGTAATAGAAGTAGTTCTATTATTTGTTTTATCACGTACATAGGCATAGATCCATTTTGGCTCGAATGGATCGAATAGGCAAGGACATGATCATCCCACCATGCATTAGATGTATGTTAGGTTTATTTACGCTTTCGTTTCATTAGATGACTGAAATCGGTAAATAAACGTAAAGATGGTAATCGATGAGATCAAGGAACCCAAACGGATTAATTTGATTAATTCCATATCAAATCAATAATGGATAAAAATAAGTTGGAACTTATTAATCCCGGCCTTCCATCAAAAGTAGATGACATGAGATGCTACGATGTTTTATCATTGGCCACGAGTCGTGGGATGATTCTATGTCGAAAGCTGTGAACTCTATTAAATATATTGATATTCGTGAGACGGATTCCTCTTTGTGTTGGCCATGAGTCGTGGGACACTCTGGTGGGCCGTTATCATGAAAGTTTTGATGGGTTTGATTTGACACCGAGTAATATATATGGAGTCATAAAATTGAGGTATATAAGGAAAGGTGAGGCAAAACATCTTGAAGGTTGTATAGAGATACAATTGTCAAAAAGTTGACTACCGATAAAATTGTTTCATGGTGGCATCATAAAATTGGGACATGAAATATTTTTATTGGACTTCAAGCCCACTATGAAAATAATGATTTTCATAATTATAATGAGGTTCTAATTAAATTAGTGGGAGACATTTAATGTTAAAGACCTAATATTAAATGAATATAAATTCCATAGTCTAATTATTTTCTGCTTCGTTTGTTATTTTTGTAGATCAAACTACTAAAATGGCTAAGAATCCAATCGCGAGTATCCTTGATCATAATAAATTAACTGGTCCCAACTTCAATGATTGGTTGAGGAACCTAAAGATTGTTCTTCAGTCTGAGAAGCGAGAGTATGTTTTGGAAACAGCTCCTCCTCCTCCACCGGAGGATCAGACTGCTGAAGAGTATGGAGCCTACTTGCGTCATGTTGATGACAATCTCCAAGCTCGGTGCTACATGCTAGCATCAATGTCTAATGAGCTACAGAGACAGAACGAATTACTGAATAATGCTTCTGAAATCCTAACTCACCTGCAAGAGTTGTATGGTGATCGGACGCGACAAATTAGATATCAGATATCTAAAGAGCTTTTCAGGTGTCGTATGACCGAGGGCTCTTCAGTTCATGATCATGGACTGAAGATGATAGCTCTTGTGGAAAGACTCGAATCACTTGGAGTCATTATGGATAATGAACTCTATGTGGATTTATTGTTGCAATCTCTGCCAGCGTCATTCGATAACTTTGTCGTTAACTACAACATGCATAATATGGAAACTGATCTTCCAGGATTATTAAACATGTTGAAGACGGCTGAGTCCACCATTAAAAAGGACAAGCCGGTACTTCTTGTTGGATCCACTTCCGGATCAAAGGCTACTAAGTCTAAGAAAAGGAAGAGGAAGGGAAAGGTTCCCAATAAGCCCAACAAGAAGGCATATAATGATAAAGGGAAGAACAAACAGAAGGTTAATTCTCAGGCCGATCATGAATGTTTTCATTGTGGCAAAACTGGGCACTGGAAGAGGAACTGCAAGGAGTATCTTGCTAGTCTGAAAAGTTCAGGTATTTATTTTGTTGAAGTTAACTTGTCTGTTAACGATTCTTCTTGGGTATTGGATACCGGCTGTGGCTCACATATTTGCAATGATTTGCAGATGATGGCAAGAAGTAATATGCTAGATGGTGAAGAAACAATCCTAAGGATGGGCAATGGGGCAAGAGTTGCTGCTAAAGCTATTGGGACTGTTTATCTAGCATTGAATAATGATGTAAAGATTTGTCTATCAAACTGTTTGTATGTTCCGGATTTAATAAAAAACATTATTTCTATTCCAATATTGGATAAGGAAGGTTTTAAGTTTGTCATTGAAAATGGAAAATGTTCTATTTTCAAAGACACAACTTTTATTTATTCTGGAAATTTGACAAATGGGTTGTATACCATTACACCACAAAGTCCCATCCTAACCATTCAACAAAATAAAAGGAAATTAGATAATCATAGTTCATTCACAATTTGGCATGCTAGATTAGGTCATATATCCGAAAAGCGGATTCACAAATTGGGACCTAAACTCGACCTTAGGGGAGAGGATAGGTTGCCTACATGTGAGTCATGTCTTAAAGGTAAAATGACTAAATCACCATTTGTTGGACAAGTGGAGCGAGCTAAAGGTTTGTTGGATTTGATCCATACAGATGTTTGTGGACCACTAAACGTTAGTGCAATGGGGAACTATCACTATTTCATAACCTTCACTGATGATTATTCACGGTATGGTTATGTTTACCTATTGAGGTACAAATCTGAAGTATTTGAAAAGTTCAAAGAATTCAGAAATGAAGTGGAGAAACAAATTGGTAGAAATATTAAAGTTCTTCGATCAGATCGAGGAGGTGAATATTTGACTAATGAGTTTCTTGATTATTTAAAAGATAATGGGATTGTCTCACAGTGGACGCCTCCTGGAACTCCACAACTCAATGGGGTTTCAGAAAGGAGGAATCGAACATTGTTGGACATGGTTCGATCGATGATGAGTACCACTGATCTACCTCTTTCATTCTGGGGCTATGCCTTAGAAACAGCAGCATATATTTTGAATAGAGTGCCAAGTAAAGCTGTACCCAGCACACCTTATGAGATATGGTGTGGTAAATCACCCTCATACAAATATTTACGAGTATGGGGTTGTACTGCTTATGTAAAGCAGTTAGTGGGAGGTAAGTTGGATATGAGATCCATCTTATGTAAATTTGTGGGGTATCCTAGAGAGTCTATTGGATACTATTTCTATGATCCCTCTGAACAAAAGGTGTTTGTTTCGAGGAATGCTGTATTCTTAGAGAAAGATTTTATCTCAAAGAATAGCGGAGTCATAGAACTTAATGAAGAACAACCACAAATTCCACTAAGTACCACGGAAAACATACCAGTAGAGACTGGACCATCTAAAACACAACCTCTTCGGAGATCCGAAAGGGTTTCTAGGGCGCCTGAAAGGCTATACCTATTGTCAAAAGACAATGAAGAGGGATTCCTTTTGGATAATGATCCAATAAGCTATGATGAGGCAATGTTGGACATTGACTCAGATAAATGGCAAGAAGCTATGCAATCCGAAATAGATTCCATGTATTCAAACAAAGTATGGACTTTGGTTGATCCACCACAGGGTATTGTACCCATAGGTTGTAAATGGGTTTACAAGCGAAAACGTGGTGTAGATGGAGAAGTAAATACTTTTAAAGCAAGACTGGTTGCTAAAGGTTATACTCAAAAACAAGGTGTTGATTATGAGGAAACTTTTTCACCAGTAGCAATGCTTAAATCTATTCGGATATTGCTAGCCATAGCTGCGTATTATGACTACGAGATATGGCAAATGGATGTGAAAACTGCTTTTCTTAATGGAAATATTAAGGAAGACATTTATATGAAACAACCGCAAGGTTTCATATCCAATGGGAGTGAACAAATGGTTTGTAAACTTCAAAGGTCTATTTATGGACTTAAACAAGCTTCGAGGAGTTGGAATATTCGGTTTGATGAAACGATCAAAACGTTTGATTTTCATAAGAATCCGGATGAACCATGTGTTTATAAGAAGGTTAGTGGGAGTGCAGTTACATTTGTTGTTCTATATGTTGATGACATCCTACTCATTGGGAATGATGTAGGGATGTTGCAGTCAACTAGGACATGGTTGTCAAAACAGTTTTCCATGAAAGACTTGGGAGAAGCATCCTTTATCCTAGGGATAAAAATCTATAGGGATAGATTTAAACGGATGATCGGACTATCCCAGTCGACGTACATAAATAAGGTGCTACAACGGTTTAGCATGGAAGAATCCAAACGAGGATATATTCCAATGAGTCATGGGATTTCTCTTTCTAAGACGATGTCTCCAAAGACACCTGAAGAAAGAGAACGGATGAGTCATATACCTTATGCATCAGCTATTGGTAGCATTATGTATGCAATGTTATGTACAAGACCTGATGTGGCTCATGCACTTAGTGTAACGAGCAGATATCAGTCTAATCCAGGTGAAGAACACTGGAAAGCCGTTAAGATGATTCTTAAGTACTTACGAAGGACTAAGGATATCTTTATGGTATACGGCAATGGAGAACTGAAACTAGAAGGCTTTACTGATTCTGGTTTTCAGTCCGATAAAGACGACTATAAATCCATGTCTGGATACTTATTTACTCTGAATGGAGCAGCAGTTAGTTGGAAAAGTTCCAAACAAGAAACAATTGCTGACTCTACGACAGAGGCTGAATATATTGCTGCATCTGATGCTGCAAAAGAAGCTGTTTGGATAAGGAACTTTATCCAAGGGTTGGGTGTAGTACCATCCGTTGTTGATCCAATAATGATTTATTGTGATAACAATGGGGCTATTGCGCAAGCAAAGGAGCCAAGATCTCATCAAAAATCCAAACACATTATGAGGCGATACCATTTGATTAGAGAAATCATTGGTAGAGGCGATGTCGTGATGGAGCGAGTCGACTCAGCAGAAAATATAGCAGACCCCTTAACTAAACCCTTATCACAGAAAGTGTTCGAAGGACATCTTGAGAAGATGGGTCTTAGATACATGAGTGATTGGAACTAGGGCAAGTGGGAGATTGTTAGAGTAGGGTACCCGGCGTTCCAATCTAATTGGACGTATTCTACTTGTAAATACAGTCTATTGGAATTATATTATGAATAAGGCATTTCTTTATCTTAAGAGAAAGCATTTATCTTATAATTGCACTTAAGATAAAATCCCTAGATCACTTATGGTTATAAGGTATGGTTGCGCATAGAGATGGTGATCATGGAACATACCTTGAAAGCCGTGATCTTAAATACAGTTCCAAGTCGATGGATGTTTCGAGATGGGATATCGAATAATCCATAAAAGACTTGCACATAGTTTGTATGCTTGTTGGACAAGAATGTTGCATTCCATCAACATTAGCGTAAGACGTAAGTACATTTATGTGGGTGCTTGTTAGAGAACAAGTTCACTGAACATGACCGTATGAAAATTCTTAATGAAGAATTTATTCAGTCGAATAAGAATTTTCATGTTACAATAGTACATGACTAATCCTAAGACTTGAGGCACAATGGTAACTTTGTGCATATTACATTCTACTTTGATTTATCCTTTTGGTAGCTAGCACTATCGTTTAAAGGGATAAGTTGGGTATTATGTTAATATGTATGGAAGTTTGTTAGTGGCCAATAAAGGATTCGACACTTATGAAGATAAGTGAATTTCCTATGTGTTTCATAGTTATTAATCCAAAGTCCTTGGCCAAGGCAGAGATGAATAGTGATTCATAACCGGGTTAATAAACATGAAATAGAATCATAGTTATTAAGTCAATTTGGGTTTCGACAAAATCATACCCAAGACTTAATCGGGAAATTAGATGTCGAAAGGATTTTACATGTATGGAGTTGTAATCGGAATAGGTTTACTCGCTATTCACTTAATACTAGATTCATGCTACTTGCTAGGTGTTACCATGATATGTGGGTTCATAAATTAAAGGGTTAATTCATGAATAAGAGTTAATAAGATTTAACTCAAATTATAAAGTGTTATAAACCCACTACTAGTATTAAGGTGAACCTAAAAGGTCACACTAATTATGAACAAAGGTAAAGATTGTATTTCTAATGGTTAGAATTAATTGATAAATATCTAATTTGATTAGATGTCAATTAAAGAAATATATTAATCAATAAGATTGATTAATTACATTTTGGATATTACTTTAGTAATTAAGGTAATTACTAAATTAATAAAGTTGAATTTTAAAATAGGATTTTAAATTTCAAATCCAAAATAATAATAATATGATTATTATAATATGAATGAAAATTGGGAAAAGAATATAATAATAAAGTCTTGGAATAGATTCTCAAGATTTATTATTCTATTATTATGAATATAATAAATGGTGGTTAATGGTGGTTATGAACCACCTCACATTGTTTAATATATATAAAGTCAATAGTTAGTAATTGTATTTAAATAAAATCAGATTTATTTAAATATTACTAAATATTGATTATTTTATGCTAAAATGTTTAGTATAAATAGATGTAAATGGTTTACATAAATTTGCTAATTTGATTTTCAAGAAAGTGTTCTTAAAATTCAAGAGTTAGAAGAAAAGTTCTTCACAATAACAAGAAAAGTTCTTGAGAGTTTCCTAAATTAAATCCATATAAATTCCTATACGAGAAAACCGAGTCATTCCTACTAGCGAAGGAAGGTCGTCGGAACCGAGATTCATAAGGTGGATACTGTTAGAGGGAAGACACTTGGATTCCTCAAGCGAGTAACCTCAATTCGTTGAAGTTATCAAACCGGGAACCGATTCCCTCAAGTTCATCGTTTGTGAAGGAGTTCAAGACAAATCGGTAAATATTTGTACTGGTATTTACTTTTATATAACAAATCAAAATTTGTATATGATGCATGTTTTAAAGATGACGATCAGTTAATTCGCAATTAGTATGTACGGGTGTTGTATTTATACGATAAATACTTACTTTGAAAAAATTTAAATTCCGCTGCTTAAAGCCTGTACGGTACTAGCGAACACAACACTAGCACAGGTTGAGTTGTGTGTGGATTGCAGGAACAACATTTAATTCGAAATTTTTACACCGTGAAAGATCGAAGTGATGAAGTCATCCTAGGGAATTATTGGTGTTTTGACATCACTAGCAGTAGAACCGACTTCAATGATAGGATCGTGAAGTGTCAGGTGAGCGACAAGTTTGAGTGTTGTATGAGAGAGCATGCCAAGCGAGCAAAGTAGAGAGTATTCGTAGTTGCATCAGATGGTGCCTTGGTGTCAATTAGAGACTTTGCAAACCGAAGGATCAAGCTTTGTGAAAAAAGGAGATTTTGGAGAAAGCATACAACGCACTGTAATTTTCATCCGAGAATAATTTAAGATGTTGGCCTTGAGAATTTTATGAGATTTATGTTAAAGAAAGAGAATCAAGAATGTTCAAAGCCTTAAGGAAACTTAAAGCCGAAAGTTGAGCTTTGAGTTTTGAAGACCTTGAGGTTTCAGTTGAAAAGTTAGTGAGAAACATCGATACTCTAATAACCATATTTCTGTAAGTTCCATGGGAGCCTTGAAACCCATGTTGTTGTCAAAGGAAACCAAACCCAGGTCGCAGCACGCTAGGTGTCAGCAGAGCCTCAACGCCGCAGTGAAATGAGGCGGTTAGAAGGTGATACGGTTACCATTCGTGTTGTGTGACTATAGACGACGCAGGCATCGCACGTATTCCATGCGCAGGTGCCGCGCGCAGGCATGCCACGCCCATTGTTCTCGAGTAGTTGGTGCTCCGCGTGTAGTATGCCGTTTCGTAGCATGCTGAGTCGCAGCGAGTCGTGCCATAGTCACTTGGTCTTCCTCGTACATGCGTGCGCGCCGTCCATGATGTCCTAGTGCATGTCTTAACGATTTAGGTCTCCCCTTAGACGACTCGTGCCAGTGTCGCAGATCGACGGTCAGTAAAGAGAGGACGATCAAGACGCTTGAGGATTTGTTGAGAGCTTGCATTTAATAGAGAAGACACTTGGGAGAATATCTTGACACTTATGGAGTTTTTCTATAACATTACATATCAGGCGACGATTCATATGGCACCGTACGAGGCTTCATATGGACCCCAGCGCAGATTATTGATGTACTGCGATGGATATGGCAAGAGAAAGATTCTAGGTCTGGAGTGGATCAAGAGGAGAGTTCAGATATCCATGTGAGGAATAAGACAGCTAGAACCTATGGAAGTCGTATGCCGACCAGCCAAGAAGGACGTTCAGTTTGGTGAAAACGACAAGATGATCCTGAATATTACACCCACAAAGGGTGGCACGTGTTTTGGAATGAAATAAAAGCGACAATTAGTTTCTTCAATTTCTTCAACTTTTAGCCCGAGTCGGTGGCCTAACCTATCATTTTTTGCCTTACCACCAGAGCTCTCGGGAGTGTATAGCGCTTCCACATATTGATGTTGAGGAAGAATATATTCGACCCCGAGCACGTGGTGACTTGTTTCAAGCAGCACGTTGGGCAGAACTTGACGTATGGTGTAAGATTTTAAGGATTGACATTAAATCAACAACTCTGAACTAAAGCTTGGAACCTTCGTCACCATTTGGACCAATGTTGAATCATAAAAAAGGAAGTATTTAATATTATGTCTTGCTTATTCGAGTATACTTAGGGTCTTGTTTACGTGTATTATTCTGTTTGGAAGGAAACATAAATCAGTTCCATATAGAGGAATCATACGCGCACATACCATGTGTGGCAACCTTGAGAGAGAAGGAAGACTTACCAAGTGATGCTGACTTGCGAGAGGGACAAGCGTCCGCGTTCATATGGACGTGACTAATTTTGTAAGATTGTGCAAGAGGAGGACTTACCATATTGTGCTGAGATAAAAAGGTTTCCATGCTCATAGTTCGGCATCTTGGAAAAACTCTCGAGAAATTTATTCTTATTTTATGTTTATTGAGTTGAGACAAGAGCCTATTCTTGATCTCAGAGTTGAGTATAAACTTATTATAACTGAGTGTAAGTGTTTGGGAGGAAAACTAAAAACACAGCACAAGGGATTTTTGTTAAGAAAATCCACAAGAGATTTGTGGTTGGGAAAGTAGGTATATAGGTGATTATATTGTAGGTTCAGAAGAGGGAGTCTTCTTTGTAAATCCTGAGGTGTAATGGGCCAAACACTTATATATACGAAAGAGTTTTGAAGGAGAAGTGGAATGCTTCTCTGAAGGTTCGTCTTTTGTAGAACCCTACTTCCATAATTGTGTGAACTTACATTTGAATTTACTATTTTATTTACTTAGCGCTATTCTAGTATACCTCACCAAAATTTCAACTGGCACCAGAGCAGGTTTTCGTACGTATACACAAAGATTTTGAGGATCTACTAACAGGCTACCATGAATTATGATGGTGGATCCATGTCTAGGTCACCGCAATTAGATAGCTCGAACTATTCTTACTCGAAGGCAATGATGACTATTTTTTTGAGATCGCTTGGAAAAGGTGCTTCGGAAAGTGTGGAGAATAGATGGACTCATCCAGTCACAAATGAAACGCATGATAGTGGAAAAGAGACCTCAACAGGGGGGGTACTAAAACCAAGAGATCTATGGTTAGATCCAGAGAAATTACAGGAAGAAGCTAATTTTCGAGCCCTATACGCGATTCTGATGGCTATAAATCAAACACGACATAAAATGATAGTTCAGTGTAAAACTGCAAAGAATGACGAGTGCTGGAGCATCAGTTTGAAGGTTCAAAGGCAGTAAAGGCGTCCAGACATCGACGAGTGACCATAGCGTTTGATGACCTCAGAAGAGGGATGTAACCAATGATATGTATTATGCCAGGTTTTGTGATCTGGTGAATGAAAGTGAAATGCTAGGAGAGGAGATCCCTAAAACTCATCAAGTTTAAAAAATTATGAGGACTCTATCGGCTTGGTTCAGAGAAAAGACCACAGCTCTTGAAAATTTTCAAAGAGTTAAGCTATTGGATCTTGATAACCTCCTTGCTGATCTTACAATTTCTTATATCAACAATGACTACGACAAGGTCAAGAACAAGGGACTTGCTCTTAAAGCAGCTGTGGCATTGCAGAAAGAAGAAAGTGATGATGATGAAGGTTCACTTGAGGAATATGTTGAATTGAAGGAAGCCCTGGCACTAATTGCCAGAAACTATGGAAAAATGAGTCAAATGTTGTACAAAAGCAAATTCGCTAGGAAAAAAATTAACATAAAAAAAAATCATATTAGGAGAAGTGAACAACACTACATTCTCAAAATCAGATACTCAAAAGATTGAGAAGAATCAATGTCGTGAATGTCGAGAGTATGGACACTTTCAGTATGAGTTTGCTAATCTCAAGAAGAAGAATAAGTCCCTGAAGGCCACTTGGGAGGTCTCAGATGAGGAAGAATCTGAAGTGTAACACCCCGCTCATCAGAGTAAATTTTTCGCAACTTTTACTTATAAAATACTTATAAATCTTTCGAAATCTTTTGCGACTAACTCGGAATGCTACTCAAACTCATCTTCTTGAAAATCTATTTATCTTTAAACTTTTTTCTAATACTTCTTTAGACATAAGAAAAACATATTTCCTTTAAACTTGCATTTAACTGTACCATATTCATACTTCTCGAAATGGTAAAAACTTGAAATCTGAAATGCATGTTTAATACTTAATGTGCATAGCGGAAATACTTAAAAACGTGGTTTATTATACAGACAGATCAAATACTTAATAAATGTCCACTTGAAATAAGTACACGACCACCACCACCACTGGTCAGCTCACACCTTCGTCCCGACCCTGTTACCTGAAAAACACAATGGGGGTGAGTACTGATCCTCTTATACCCCGAAAAACACCCATACTAAAGTAAACAACAATAATAATACATATCATGATCTTTGTGTTGGGATCTGTGAGGATCTCGTTATGTACAAGTCACGAATTCAATAGCAAACGTAAACCTATGCGCAGCGGATCTAAAGGTTTGACGTAGAGAACTTACGGCTTAAAATTTATGTAGATCTGGTTGACCACGAACGGTTGACCGCAATTGATTGACCGCAACACGCGTCTTGGGTTGCACGAACAAGATCAGATCAAAACTGGATCAAACGGATGCAAACAGATCAAAACGAAATTTTGCTGCCAGACACCTTCCGGCGGCGCGTGAGGGTGCGTACGGCGTCGGATTCCAGCGACGTCGGCGGCGATGGAAAGCTCTCTTCGAGACTGTCGTCTGGGTATACTGTACGTCTCAATCGGACTTCCGGTTAGTTCTGTAGGTCAAAATCTATTTCGTCTCGGTTTACTACAAATCTTCTACTGTATTACTCAATACACCCTTCTTCAACTTGTACCATTGGAGCAACAAGAAGAAGATAAAACTCGAATGAGATCTAGAGAGAGAGACGCGTGGGGCGTGTATATCTCGTGAATATGATTGGAATTCTCTTCTCATGAGCTTAATGATGTATATATAGAGCTACAGTAGGGACCCTAAGGAGATTAGGAAAAGGGCTCCTTAATTAATTAGACTAACTGCGGGTCAAACCCACTCCTCTAATTAATTAAATAATATTAATGGGCCACCAACATTATATTATTGCACTCCCTTTCCCTAGCCCAAATTACATTTGAGACTCCAATAATAATTACTCGATTTACCTCCCCACGTTTAAGATATAATGTCCATTAATTAATTCGATTACTGACAATCAAGAATTAATTAATTTATTATTATTTCACCGAAGCTAGCGCTCGTTCATCACATTCTTATTATGCCGGAATTTAATCCACCTGCAGGGTTTAGCATAACAATCCTTCATGAACTCACTCCGGGGACATCATCAAACTAACGCACATGGTGACCGTAAACATCCTAACAGCACATCCTATATATAATAATATTACCCAAAACAGTAGGAATATTAATCCAGCGAACTGAACTTCACCCATGTGAATCAAAGTGATATATATTATATATATATCTGCCTGTTTAATATCTTACGGGTTAAGAGAACGCAATAATTAACCGAGGCCTAGTTCATTTACGATGATCAGTATGAAATGAACTTCTCCTCTCTGGGATCCTGTTCAATACATAAATGTACTAGTGCAACTAATCAGTCAAGACAAACTGTACAGTTGACACTACAACCGTTCGGATGGGGTGTTCATGGCCATCTAGGTTGTGAACAACTATTCTTGTTCGCAAGTAACTGATAGAGTGACCTTCGGTTCGCCCGATGACGACCCACCCTATCTAAGTGCAGAACAACAGAACGTAGAACTTGTTTAATCTAACATGATTCTCATTCATAAAGGGTAAATGTGCAATATCATGCAAAGCTAAGCTTTCAGTATATAACACTAACAATCTCCCACTTATACTTAAAGCTTTCGCTTTTACAGTATAGTCCTATCAATCCGTTATTCTAAAAGACCTATGTCGATCCTATTGCCATGCATCCTCTGATGCAATCTTGGCAACATCAACGCCTCCTCTACCAACGATATCCCTTCGAATCAGATGGTATTTGCGCTCTATGTGTTTGCTTGCCCTGTGGGCTCAAGGTTCTTTTGAGTTCGCTACTGCTCCACTGTTATCACAGTACACGGTGATACCACATGGCAAACTCGGTATAACCTCTAAGTCCACTAAGAAGTTCCTGAGCCAAACTGCCTCTTTCGCTGCCTCTGAGGCCGCTATGTACTCGGCTTCCATGGTGGAGTCTGCCACGCATTTCTGCTTAGCACTCCTCCATGAAATGGCTCCACTTCCCAAGGTAAACACATAACCTGAGGTTGACTTACTTTCATCCTTATCTGACTGGAAATCGGAATCACTGTAACCCAGAGGTAACAAGCTGCCTGCACGGTAAACTAACATGTACTCCTTAGTCCTTCTCAGGTACTTGAGTATATGCTTCACCGCAGACCAATGTTCCCGTCTTGGATTACTTTGATATCTAGCTACCATGCCAACGGCGTAGCTAATATCTGGCCTAGTGCATAGGATAGCATACATGAGACTTCCTACTGCCGAAGCATAAGGAACTGTCTTCATCTCCTCTATCTCCTTAGACGTCTTAGGAGACATCTCCTTAGATAGAGGTATTCCATGTCTGAAAGGTAACATACCTTTCTTGGAATCCTGCATGCTGAATCTGGCCAAGACAGTATCTATGTATGAAGACTGGGATAAGCACAACATTCTCTTCTTACGATCTCTAATGAGCCTAATACCAAGAATGTGTCCTGCTTCACCTAAGTCCTTCATATCAAACTGCTTAGACAACCACACCTTTACGTCTGATAACTCCTTCTTATTGTTTCCAATAAGCAGTATGTCATCTACGTAAAGCACAAGAAACACCACCACGCTCCCACTGATTTTCTTGTAAACACAGTGCTCATCCGGACATTGAGTGAACCCGTACGACTGGATCACCTCATCAAAACGGATGTTCCAAGATCTCGAAGCTTGCTTCAGTCCATAAATAGACCGATTAAGCTTACACACTAGATGCTCACGACCTTCAGCAATGAATCCCTCTGGTTGCTGCATATAGATGTCTTCTTGCAGGTTCCCATTAAGGAAAGCTGTCTTGACATCCATCTGCCAGACCTCATAGTCCATATGAGCGGCTACAGCCAAGAGAATCCGAATGGACTTAAGCATAGCTACTGGCGAAAAGGTCTCATCATAATCAATACCCTCGATCTGGGTATAACCTTTCGCAACAAGCCTAGCTTTAAAGGTTTGCACCTTCCCATCCAATCCTCTCTTTCTCTTATAGATCCACTTACATCCAATGGGTCGTACCCCATCGGGTAGTTCTACAAGATCCCAGACCTGATTGGAGTCCATTGACCCCATTTCAGCTTTCATTGCAACATTCCATGAATCTGCATCTTTATCTTGGAGTGCCTCATCGTAAGTTCTTGGGTCCGATTCTAGGCCTCCTGGAACTGAGTCTGACGACTCTCCAAGACCTATCCATCGGTCGGGTAAATGAGAAACCCTCCCACTGCGACGAGGCACTGTCTGCACTGGTACACTCTCAGTGTGTCGTGTTGCAGTATTATGTGATGTATCTACTTGCGCACTCGGTGGGGAACCATCGCTTTCACCCCTTAACTCCTCTAAGACTAGTCTACTCGCGGGCTTATGATTCATAATATAGTCTTCTTCCAAGAATCTAGCGTTCGTCGAAACGATCACCTTCTGATCCCCGGGACTATAAAATAATCCACCTTTCGTTTCCTTGGGATAGCCTACGAAAACTCGTGCTTCCGAACGTTTCTCCAACTTGCCAGGTTCCTGCACTAACACGTGTGCAGGACTACCCCATACCCGAATATGTGAAAAGCCTGGCCTACGCCCTTTCCACAATTCGTAAGGAGTAGTATCAACTGACTTCGATGGAACCAAGTTCAGAATGTACGATGCTGTTTCCAGCGCCATTCCCCAAAACGAATCTGGTAACCTCGAATAACTCATCATAGATCTAACCATCTCCATAAGTGTCCTATTTCTTCGCTCTGCAACCCCGTTCTGCTGGGGCGTGCCGGGTGCAGTCAGTTGGGATTCAATCCCAGCTTCCGATAAGTATGTCCTGAACTCTCCAAAAAGGTATTCGCCACCTCGATCAGAACGAAGTGACTTGATACATTTACCATGAAGCTTCTCCACAACTGCCCGATACTCCTTGAATTTCTCAAAGCATTCGGACTTGCGGTGCAACAGATAAACGTACCCAAATCTCGAGTAATCATCTATGAAAGACACATAGTACTCGAAACCTCCTCTAGCCTGGATCGACATAGGACCACACAAATCAGAATGAATCAATCCTAGCACTTCTTGGCTCCTATACCCCTTTGCCGTAAACGGCCTCTTGGCCATCTTACCTTCTAGGCATGATTCGCAAGTTGGATAGTGCTCTTCCAATGGACCGAGATGTCCACTGGCCACTAACTTTTGAATCCTCTTAAGGTTGATGTGTCCAAGTCTAAGGTGCCACAGATATGCTTGATTCATCTGCGAAGACTCCTTCCTCTTATTAGATGTAGTTATGACATTATTCAATTCATTATGTTGCACTGTGGGAGAGTTCGGTTTGAGAACATATAAATTGCCAACTAATGAACCACAACATATGAAACGATTTTCAAAACGAATAATAACCATGTCATCAAACGAAACTGAAAAACCATCCATAACGAGTTTAGAAACTGAAACAAGGTTCTTTCTAAAACTAGGAACATAAAGGCAATTTCTCAAAACCAAACTACTACTATCGAACGATAAAGTAACGGCTCCCACTGCAACAGCCGCCACTTTCGTAGCATTGCCCATGTAGACGGTGATCTCTCCCTCCCTAAGTCGCTTGGTTTCCTGGAACCCCTGCAAAGAATTGCAGACATGATCAGTGGCTCCAGTATCTACACACCAGGTTCTGATAGATACAACCGCTAAACATGTTTCTACGACATTAACGAGAGAGTTACCTTTCTTGAGGAGAGGGCAATCGACCTTCCAGTGTCCTGACTTCTTGCACTTGTGGCATCTTCCTTTCGGTTTCTTTGCCACAGCCTGAGGGGTCGGTCGTGGGTAAACCGGAGCATCCTGTGCCTTCGCCTTTCCTGCAGACTTCTTTCTCTTCCTGCCCTTGTGAGGCCTGGAAGGTCCAGCCTGCTCGGCGACTAACACCTGAGGTGCTTGAGTGAATAAGGCCTCCGCTGACTGAAGCTCTGCAAGCAGTTCTGGAATAGCCATATGCATCTTGTGCATGTTGTAGTTCAACCGGAACTGATCAAAGCTCTTCGGCAGAGATTGGAGCATAATATCAACCTGGGTTTCCCCGTCAATATAACCTCCCATAACCTCAAGCTCATTGAGCTGCGCCATAACCCTGAGGGCGTGCTCTAGTACGGGTGTGCCCTCGGCCATGCGCGTACTCATCAGAGCACTCAAAGCCTCTTGCCTAGCAGCCCTAGACTGATGTCCGAACAGATCCCTGAGATTGAGAAGTATATCTGTTGCAGTGTCCATAGACTGATGCTGATGTTGAAGAACATTCGACATAGAAGCCAGAATGTAACACTTCGCCATCTCATCAGCCTTCTTCCACCGAGCATACTCCTCATTCTCCTGCTCAGGAGCATCAGCCGCCGGCACTGCCGGGCAAGCATCAGTGATAGCAAACTTATAACCCTCAGCAGTCAACACTATGTCTAAGTTCCTCTTCCAATCAATGTAATTAGGACCAGTAAGCTGATTTTCTTTTAGAATGACAGACAACGGATTGAACGACATGATGAATATCCTGAGAATCATGCAAATAAATTTTACAGATTAAACACTTTTGAATTTAACTGTTAATATTGATATCCTCAAAACAACATTAACTTAAATCCACCGACATCTATTACACCTTGTGAGAATGCATGCTACGAGGGTCGCCCTACAAACTCGCATTTTGTAAGAGAAGGGCTTTTCTAAGGCCCATTAATTTCCATAAGTCAAAACCAAATTCATGACGAACGAAATTAATAGTCGGTCTCCATTTGGCCATGCAATAGAATTCAGGGACCCCGAGGGGGGTTAATAAATTTAATCGCATTCTAAGTGAATCCCATTTCTCGGTCCTAAGGTCGTCAAATTTGATTATACGTCATCCGAGGGGAAGCCCGTACGCTCTCATAAGATTTCCTCTAACCGTCTACTTTTAGAAATTTGTCCTGGTAATTTCCTACAATTAATTTTAGCAATGTCACCCGAGGGGGAGCCCATAACCGCAATTAATTGATTTACCGACAAATTAGAAATGGAGGCCTTAGGAATTTTACAATTAACTTTAATTTAAAATCCCTTCTCAAACTTAGTATAATTTAATGAGGATTTTTAACTATTTATACAATTCCAAATTAATCTATGTTAATGCAATAATTAATTAACATGCATATTAATTCATGCAATTCTAAATTAATCTATGTCAATGCAATAATTAATTAACATGTTCAATAATTTATGCAATTCTAAATTAATCCATGCCAGTGCAATAATTAATTACATGCATAATTTATTGACACAATTCTAAATTAATTCTATGCATTACATAATTAATTAACATGCATAATTAATCTAGCAATACTAAATTAATCCCATGCAAGAACATAATTAATTAACATGCATAAATAATAATTTAATGGCATAATAAATTTAATTAAATAAATAAATAAATCCACTATTATGGCCATTAAATATTGAGTCTCCTTAAACAAGGAAACTGTGACAGTTCTTTTCCCTGTTCAACTGGAACTCCTTTAAGCAGTAGAATCCTGGTTGATCTTGTACTGCTTGGACAAGAAGGCAAAACCTCTCCACCTCCTGCAGCCAACCGCCGACTGCCGCCTGGCTGCCGCCCGGCCGCCGGCCGCCGCCGCCAGTGGTCGGAAAAACGCGCCGTTTTTTTTTCTTTCTTTCGAGGCTCGTTGATCTCTTGTGATCTCCCGGTTATCAACACACGATCACAACACGAAAAATATAATTTACAAAATTACATAATTCGATCCTAGATCCAACGAATGGATGTACATGTTTTCTAAACAAATAATTAAATCTATCCGGTCAACCCCCGGGCGAATAATTATTACAAACATTCATCCATAAATTCCTCGACATGCCCGAGGCTTTAAAAACAAATTTAAAACCATACATCACATTCAACAACATTCATCAAACACATAATCGGCCATAATAGTGGATTAACTATTTTCCTGCAAAACCGAGTTATGCAAATATAATCCAATATATGGCTGCGTTTGAACACATCTTGTCAAATAAAGCCGTAAAAATTCGAACTTTGTACAAAACGAATTAACCAAGTGCTCTGATACCACTTGTTGGGATCTGTGAGGATCTCGTTATGTACAAATCACGAATTCAATAGCAAACGTAAACCTATGCGCAGCGGATCTAAAGGTTTGACGTAGAGAACTTACGGCTTAAAATTTATGTAGATCTGGTTGACCACGAACGGTTGACCGCAATTGATTGACCGCAACACGCGTCTTGGGTTGCACGAACAAGATCAGATCAAAACTGGATCAAACGGATGCAAACAGATCAAAACGAAATTTTGCTGCCAGACACCTTCCGGCGGCGCGTGAGGGCGCGTGCGGCGTCGGATTCCGGCGACGTCGGCGGCGATGGAAAGCTCTCGTCGAGACGGTCGTCTGGGTATACTGTACGTCTCAATCGGACTTCCGGTTAGTTCTGTAGGTCAAAATCAATTTCGTCTCGGTTTACCTACAGATCTTCTACTGTATTACTCAATACACCCTTCTTCAACTTGTACCAGTGGAGCAACAAGAAGAAGATAAAGCTCGAATGAGATCTAGAGAGAGAGGCGTGTTTCACGTGAGAATGAATTCTATTCTCTTCTCATGAGCTTAATGATGTATATATAGAGCTACAGTAGGGACCCTAAGGAGATTAGGAAAAGGGCTCCTTAATTAATTAGACTAACTGTGGGCCAAACCCACTCCTCTAATTAATTAAATAATATTAATGGGCCACCAACATTATATTATTGCACTCCCTTTCCCTAGCCCAAATTACATTTGAGACTCCAATAATAATTACTCGATTTACCTCCCCACGTTTAAGATATAATGTCCATTAATTAATTCGATTACTGACAATCAAGAATTAATTAATTTATTATTATTTCACCGAAGCTAGCGCTCGTTCATCACATTCTTATTATGCCGGAATTTAATCCACCTGCAGGGTTTAGCATAACAATCCTTCATGAACTCACTCCGGGGACATCATCAAACTAACGCACATGGTGACCGTAAACATCCTAACAGCACATCCTATATATAATAATATTACCCAAAACAGTAGGAATATTAATCCAGCGAACTGAACTTCACCCATTTGAATCAAAGTAATATATATTTTATATATCTGCCTGTTTAATATCTTACGGGTTAAGAGAACGCAATAATTAACCGAGGCCTAGTTCATTTACGACGATCAGTATGAAATGAACTTCTCCTCTCCGGGGTCCTGTTCAATACATAAATGTACTAGTGCAACTAATCAGTCAAGACAAACTGTACAGTTGACACTACAACCGTTCGGATGGAGTGTTCATGGCCATCTAGGTTGTGAACAACTATTCTTGTTCGCAAGTAACTGATAGAGTGATCTTCGGTTCGCCCGATGACGACCCACCCTATCTAAGTGCAGAACAACAGAACGTAGAACTTGTTTAATCTAAGATGATTCTCATTTATAAAGGGTAAATGTGCAATATCATGCAAAGCTAAGCTTTCAGTATATAACACTAACACTTTGGTATATATCTGGACTGGAAATTTGTTCCAGTAACTTAAACTGAATCTGGCCGATATCTGATCGGATACTTGTGCATAATCTGATGGATATTTCTCAAGGCAACTCAAGCGGCCTCCATCAGAACTTAGGATATACTTTGAGACAACTGAATGCCTCCTCATCCCAAGCATATAAACTTAAACTGTATACATACCTCGAACATGATATCAATATTATACTCAATGTAATACCCAGTCTGGGTCCCCACCTTTCTTCTTTTGAAAACTTTTGAAAAATGTAAGTGTTGCTCTTGGGTAGCTATATCTGCAAGCTACATAAAAATATAAACAAATATACTAAGTACTATGCTCGTATACTCAATAAGATTTAACTCCTACTTACCCGAATCTTAAAGATATTCAATAAGCTTAATATGTCTCAAATAAATATTAAGTCATCAAGCATCTTAACTTTTTCCAACATCATCAACATGATTTATAAACTCATCTTAATCTTTTACTCAATCAAATGCTTAATTCATCATACATCATATCTCCCAAATTTTAAGTATTGGCTTATATTAAATTTCACTTAATTAACTTGAAAGTGAAAATAAACTCAAGTCATACTTCAACTTTTAATCATAACATTTAATCATGATATTAATATGTCATACTTAATACAATCTTTATGAGATTATATACTCAACATATTAAACTAAAACTTTGCCAAATTGCTCATCACTTATATGAGAATTGATCATAATAATCTCACTTTAATAACTTGATCATATCATGAATATTCTTGCATATATACTCATCTTTACATATATGCCTTGTAATTATCATAACTCATTCATTTCTCATCTTCAAATCATGAAATTTAACAGTAATAATCTCAACTCATAATTAGACATGTCATAAAAATTTCATAATTTTAGCATGCATATACATCAAGTTATTAGAATTTAAAGTCATAGTGAACATAAAATTCATCTTGCATGTTCAACTTAAAAAATTCATAATTCAAGCTATACTTTGTCAAATCACTTAATTCTTGTTCTCATGTACTCCTCTTTTACATAAGAATCATTCATTTAAATCACACTTTTCTATCTTATTCATATCTTTATCAACATCTCATCAAATCAAGCACATTTATCATATAATTGATATTGAACAACTTTAACTCTTTGTATTCATAGAATCAATTATAAATTTAACTTCTAAATCATGATATACTTACTTATAAACATGTAAACTCATTATCAAAACATGAACTTAAGCATAAAACTTTAAGATAAGTAAATTACCTCCTTCTTGCTAGTATCGTAACTTGATTCTTCACTTCTAAATTCTTCACTTCTTCACAATTTCTATTACTTATCTCCCTTACACTCATATATATCTTTTGGTACTTTTCTTTGGTGTGAAAACTCTGATTTTTAGACCTCTATTTATAGGCACAATTTGGCAAGACATCATAATAGAGTGAAGAAATGAACAAAATAAACAATTTAAACTTATAAACTTAATTAATCATAAACTATTTTATGATTAACATGTATTCTTATCCAAACATAATTAATCATCAAAAATGGCCTCTATTCATAGCCATGAATGATCTTTTTGGTAGATAAAACTTATTCCACCAAGTTTAATAAATTTCTCACCAATTGTTGAAAAAAAATGCTAACTTAAAGACTTAGCAAAACTTTGTTGTGATTTTCTCATCTCATTCTCACCAATTGATGACAAAAATTTCGTGCTTAATGTGATGTAATTGATTCCATATATTATTCAAAAAATGTCACCATTCATCATATAAAAATCTTTGGAACAAAATAATAAAAATAATAAAAATCATCTTTTTTTATTACTTATGCATTTTCTTTCAAAATGGATGATTTTTAAAACTCTTTTACTGAAAAGTAATGCTCATATATGGTCTTGGATCATGCTAATAAACCGAGAATAATACAATTTACGGAACTCAATTCGGACTTAAAACGAACGTTTACCGTAAAACTGAAAATTCTAAAATTTAAATCCTTTACTCACAGTTTTTCTTCAATTTAATAAACATATTTCTTCTTAGGATCTAATATAATTATCTTGAAATATTCTACATTTACGAAACGACATTCGGACTTACTGTGCGGGACATACTGTGCGATAATGGTGAGCATAATGATTTGCTCACCCCCATTATTTTTCTCCTTGTCTTCTCTTCCTCTGTGTAGGTTGAGCATGGCTAGCGGCGGCGGCGTGAAGACGATTGAGTGGTGGTTATTTGTTGTTTTGTTATCATTGTCTTATGCTTCCGCCTACTTACGACTTTGTTGAACTGTTACATTTGACTTTGACTATTTCCTGCTTTGGTTTGGATTGCTTTGTTATTGTCGGTTTGAACTTTTGGAACTTAAAAGATAAATTGGTTTTAAATTATTTTGGTTGTTTGGTCATGCATGTTTAAGTTTCATCTATGTGTTGTCTTTGTTTAATCGTTGTTGGTAGATAAGTAGCGCTCGTTGAGAATTAAATTTGAAATTGAGAATTTGCGAAAATTTAACTCTGATTTTTATAAATAAATTCGAAAAATTCTTTAAAATAAAACGGGGCGTTACATTGAGGGTCATGGTTTGCACTTGCTGGCGATTTTTTCGGTTGCAGCACTATGATGAAGTGGGGATGGCCGCGTCGCTCGACTGGTCCAGATCTGACCGGTGCTGCCCACAGAACGTCGTCAATCTTTTCATGAATCGGTCGTCTTCAAACCCATCTTCTCCTGTCGAGTCATGTAGGCCCACTGTTTCAACACAATCTCATTTCATTTTCTCTACTCGTAAACACACATAATGGTATGCGTATGTGTTTGTTCTTGGTTTTCAAAGATCTGAAGATTGGAGATTGTAAGGAAGAAGAGAGGAAGCGCGAGAAGCGGAGAAGCTGCGTACAATGACATAAAGTGAAATTGATGTCAATCACAACACAATTGCGTGTTTGACCAAAAAACTAAGAAGACACGACCCAAAAACTAGAAAAAAGCATAAGCCCATACGACGTCAGTTAGAAGTTTTTTTTTATTTTTTATTTTTTTATTTTTTTTTTCTTGCAGGAAAAATAGTAATTCACTAATAGAACACGTGTCGGTCATACAAATAAGCCACTTGTCGCCATTAGAGGGCTTTTATAACTTCATATATATTAGTAGAGATATTCATCGGGATGCGAAAACAAGACCTTAGGATCTTCTGTTGTATGACCTTTACACCTTCTCCGAATCGTCATGGTGGAGCGACTAAAATGAACTCTCAAAGCTTCTTGATTTTCTCTCCTAAGACCTCTTGGTTTTATCCGAACTTTTTCAAGAAGCAACCTCTTGTATCTCACGTGTAGAACTCACGTTAAGAACACTATAATGAAGGCTAGAGGACTTGGTGTTTTGTAATCTTTTGAGTCAATTTTTTTTGCTTCGAAATGTATAAAGTAGATCTGAAATTCTATTCATGCTTTAAAAATTATAAAACACATAAATTTAAATTATAAATACATTTAAAAGTTAATAGTTTTTATATTTATTATAATTTTTAAATTTAAAATATTTCACATCTAAATTATAATTTTAAAAACTTATTAAATAGTAGGAAAACGTCAAGACTACGGTAGGTATTATAGGCTACAGCCCACATTAATCGGGACTTTTGTGTGAGGACCGGGCTTCGGGCTAGCCCAAGCAGCTAGGGCTAAGCCCGTTAAATATCTGATTTGAGACGATTATTTCATACTTTCTTCCTCTCCCACCGTCAACACATCTCCTCAATTCACAGTAAAAATCCGACACACTGCAAATATTTTATTTCCTAATCTATAAGTTTTAATTCTTAACGTGATTACAACCTTTATCTGGAGCAACAGAAATTCATCAAAGAGTGGCGCAGCGCACTGGGTTGTGAGATGTGTGTTGTTTAATCTTCTCTGGATTGAGAGTTCTGTCGCCTGGGCTTCTGAGGTGTGTGTTTTATTCCGATCTTATTGAGAATTGATATCGCCTGGGATAAGTCTTTTNTAGAGTTATTTGCGGGCACGATTGTCTGTTTTTTTCCCCGATTGGCGATTCTTGTGTCTTGTAGAATTTTTTTATTTCTTGTTTTCTTTCCCTAATTCTTTTAGGACATCTTTGAGGTAGGTCTCAATACGTATTCTTGCGTCCGTACCTGGTACGGGTACTCTAGTGAGCAGTGTCCGTGCTTCCCAGCCTTTTCTTTTTTTTTTATGCAACTGCTTGGAAAATGGGCTCCAAAGGAAGGGTGCTATTTGATCTTAATGAACCCCCTATAGAGAATGAAGATGATAATGCTGGTGTTGTTTCCTTCCAGCCTAAGAGGGCCATTCCTTCAGCAAGTACTCCAGCAGCTGATTTATTTGTGGCAGCTGCTGGTCCCCAAGGGATAGTAAATAATCATGCTTTTTCCCATGCTTCTTCTGTATCTGGTTTCCAACCTTTTGTGAGGTCAAACATTGTTCCAGGATCTGGTACTTCTGCTGCTGAAAAGAAGATGCTTTCCGATTCTCACTCATTGCACATAGCAGGTGATGCTATAGATATGAAAGATGCCTCAAGCCTGCAATCTGGTCCTGTTGATGCTCCTTTGGTCATTGAGAAGGAAGAGGGTGAATGGTCTGATGTGGAGGGCTCAGAAGATGATAATGGTATAATAAATGGCGGTGGTGTTCAAGAAGTTTCAAGCGATAAACCATTGCTTGAGAAAGGCATGACTGAGATGATGGAAAGTATTGTTGGTGATGCGAAGAATGAGAATGATAGCCTGATTCCAGAAACAAGTGACAAGAAAGCTGATATAACTGCCGATTGCGAGGAAGATGTGGCTCCAGTGCCCAAACAAAGGGAAGTGAAAGGAATTGAAGCTAATCATGCATTAAAGTGTGCAAATAAGCGTCCTAAGTTTGACCAGCAAAAGGAAGCAATGCTGGGGAAGAAGCGGAGTAGGCGGACCGTGTTTCTCAATTTAGAAGACGTTAAGCAAGCTGGTGCTTTGAAGTCTTCAACTCCCAAAAGGCAGATTCCTGCTCCCACTGTAACCCGGACTGTTAAAGAAGCTCGTCCCAATACAGAATCCGGAGATAAGCAAACTCAGCAGCCTGTTGTAAGTAGGGATCCAAAGCAGGTCGATATACCCAGCAGTGAAGAATATAATTTGGAGTCTAATGAGTGTAAATCCGAGAGCATTGGTGACAACAGCTCCGGGCCTTCGGGTCCTTTCAGAAGGTTGAATAGCTTGATGGATGTCTCTTCCGAAGGACAAGCACCGCCTGTTTCTAGACAAAGTTCATGGAAGCTGCCTCCCGATGCAAGGCCTCTTAAGAATTCACAATTCTCTGGTAAGAGGCCAGCTGTTAGCAGTCAGAGTTCGACCGACCCTAAAATAGCCATGAAAAAACTACCGTCCAAGAAGCAAGCTATAGCAAACAATCCGTATCAAGATTCATCAGTGGAGCGTCTCCTGCGTGAGGTGACAAATGAGAAGTTCTGGCATCATCCAGGTACCAAAGAATTAAATCTCCTAAGTGCTTCATCTTCTGTTTGTGTTAGTTGAGTTATGCATTATTTGTTCTTTCCGTGTCTCTAATTTTGCCCATTTTCTTCTACTCTTAGAATTAAGTCTGTCTTATGTTTAAAAAATGGAACATAGACTTTAATTTCAAAATGTTTTAACATTTGAATTTTACTTCATTTGATAAGTTTTCTTCTCAAAAAAGTAGTCAGGAGTAGGTTACTTTTGTAGGGTTCTATTCTTATTAACTTTACAGCGTGCAAATTCTTGTTTCCTTGTGAACATCCTTTTAAGGCGGTGCTATGTTATTTTGAGAGGAATATGCACGCATCAGAAGAACAATTTTGAATTCACTTATGTTGTCTACTTGTTATTTGCTTAATGAATGTTATTTAGTGAACTTTTTTTCTGCTTCTTTGAGATGTTTTCTTTTGGAGTATGTGGAATAAGTAGTGATTTTCTTTTGTTCTCCAAAACTGAGGCTTCGTCTTGGATTTGGAATTTTATGTGGCTATTTATGGTTAATGTCAAACTTTAATCCATGTCTAATATTCAGTTTTTAATAAGCTTGTGGATTAGTTTGTTTTGCATTTTTTAGGACACTGGGAGTGCAGTGATTTCTTTCAGCAGTGTACTTGTGTTCCTCCCTTTGCTTGCACGATCTTATGAGTTTTACACTGTTTATTTGTGAACTTTTCCATACTGGTCGTTCTCTTAAAATATTCACCTGGATCTATTCTTCTACTTACCTATCACTATAATCTGAGATTGATTATCCTTTTTATTTGCTCATATCTCAGTTATCTACGATCATTTTCCTTAATACAGTTCTATGCTTGTGGTATAACTGGAGGTTTTAAAAAGCTGCTATTCTATGTTGCTCCTGACTCCTGAGTGACCTCTGGCTTTGCATTTGACTCTAGAAATCTTCAGCTTCTTCGGTATCACTAATATGTCTGCTTCAGTATATTCCTTTGTTACTAAGTAAAGTTGATTGCACCTAGTTAAATGATAGGAGCATTCTAATTGTGTCAGCAGTGAATGCTTTATTTATGACGAATGGATCTTCATCTTCCATTGGTACTTATTTACAATGTAGAAGGTTCGCAAAATAAGGGTGACCTGGTTCCGTTACTATTTAGAGTAATAAATATTTGGTTCATATATCTAATTGTGTTTCATATTTTTGTCTGCCACTTTTATTATTATTGACATCCATATAAGATTCCTTTAATCACGTGTCATAGTCTGATAACAGAGTTTTGTGGGCTGTTAGGAAATGTTCTGCACATTTTTCTGACACTTGAACCTTGAGGATTTTATAAACACGCACCCATCCACCCATCCACACGTACATATTGTGACTACCATTTTCCTAGTGTATATTTTTGTTTGCATCTTTGACCTGATGATTCTCTTTGTCGCTAAGACTTAAGAATAATGATGGCTGTTAGACGGTCAGTTATTTATACTTGTATTTCTGCAAAAAACAGAGGAGGAGGAGCTCCAACGTGTTCCTGGTCGTTTTGACTCAGTAGAGGAGTATATCAGGGTATTTGAGCCTTTGTTGTTTGAAGAATGCCGTGCACAGCTTTACAGTACCTGGGAGGAGTCATCTGAAACCATTTCCAGTCATGTTAGGGTGGGAATAAAAAGCATAGAACGTCGTGAAAGGGGTATTAACGTGTTCCTTCAACTTTTCATACTAGATCTGTTTCCCTGTATTGTATTTTAGTATTTAAGAACGGAGAAGCTTCAATCTGGAAGTTCCTATTTGTTTGTTCATCATCTGTTTGATATCTTAATCTGAGTTGGGAATTGTGCTATCCTGATTCCTGATATCTGCTCCCCATAAATCTTCAAAAGTGTGATGTATTATATATTTCATATTGGTTTTCTGTTTTTGACTATGAATATGTTACTTATGGGAGAGAACAAGAATAAGTTTACACGTTGTTGGGTGTCTGTAGAAGTTTTCTGGCTGCAGAGCATTGTAGTATTTAGTTCTTTTAATTTACATGTTGAGTAGTGGTTATCTTACTTGTGATGCAGTGCACACAAAATTAAGGTTTACATTTGCTTGCAGTTACTGTATTTGCTGCAGTTGGTGATGTATTATTGATTGCATGGCCGTAGGTGCTTAACCTGGAGTACTCAGTTTTATGAATCTAATATACTCAGTTAATGAACTCCCACTTGCCTATCCCAGACTCCCTAGTGTTTTCTGTTCCATGAATGTGGCAGTTCACTTTAAGAATCCTAAATTGGTGATGAATAATCATTGAGGCGGCTTGAGTGCAATGTGCTCTTCAGCGACTTGCTAGAATCGTTTCCGTAAGAATGTTAACTTGGAGCTGATTGTGCACTAACTTAATGTAATATATCCATCAGTATGTTCATGAAGACCAAGAGACAAACTACTCTTTTCTCCTAAAATAAAAGATGATTTATAGGGAAGCTATTTAATCCTTTCGTATCCAGTCACAGAAGGAGACTTCATGTTTTTGTATAATTTCAGTTTGATGTCCTCCATGCTTTTGCTGTGAGGCCATCTCTTGTCGTGGTGGGAAGAGTTTCTTACAGCTAGACTGCCTTACTTCTTACTAAGATAATTTCTTCAAATTTTGTGTTCTGTTGGTGTAAAATGTTATATTTGTTCCTGCTCCTAATGTGTGTTTCCTGTTTAGATTACATTTTTTTCATACTTCTGGAATTAGATAACTAGACATGGGATTTTTTTCTCTTCTGCTACTTCTTTCTGTTTCCTTACTTGGGTTTGCATCCCTAGGATGGTTCGATGTGATACTAATTCCACCGCATGAATACAAATGGAATTTTAAAGAAGGAGATGTTGCAGTTCTTTCATCCCCTAAGCCTGGAACAGGTCACAAATACTTTGATAGTATTTGTTTTTTTTTTTATCCCCGCCCCCTCCTTGTTTTTATGCTCTGATTAGGAATGTTTTCGTATCGGCCATATATTAACATACTTTGTTCGTTATGATATGCAGCCAATATTAGGAGGGGCAGTTCCTCGGCTAGAGATGATGAAAAGTCGGAAGTTACGGGGCGTGTTGCTGGGACAGTGAGGAGGCATATACCCATTGATACACGAGAGCATACTGGGGCGATTCTTCACTTTTATGTTGGGGATGTATACGATTCCAGCAGGTAATAAGTCGCACTGTGATTTTATGCCCTTCGTCGCTATTAGTTCAAGGTTGTTTGTCCCGATTTCTTCTGTCTGGATTGTTGTTCTGCAGACTTGTCATTATATTTTTCCTTTTTTGTTTGTCTAAACTATAGCAAGATTGGTGATGATCATATTCTGCGGAAGCTTCAACCAGGGGGCGTCTGGTACCTAACTCTGCTTGGTTCTCTTGCTACCACACAGCGCGAATATGTCGCTTTGCATGCTTTTCGCCGTCTTAACTTACAGGTTCAGTTAGAGAATATGTCCCCAGAGCTGATAAAATAATAAACATGCCTCATGATTGTATGTACGTACGCCTGATGATCATTTCACCTATTATTATCCTCTTGCAGATGCAAAACGCGATTCTGCAGCCTAGTCCTGATCAGTTCCCGAAATACGAAGAACAACCTCCCGCAATGCCCGATTGTTTCACTCCAAACTTTGTCGAGTATCTTCACAGGACTTTCAACGGACCCCAGCTAGCCGCAATCCAATGGGCCGCTATGCATACAGCCGCTGGCACATCGAATGGCGTGACCAAGAAGCAAGACCCATGGCCTTTCACGCTAGTTCAGGGGCCTCCCGGCACTGGCAAGACCCACACGGTTTGGGGAATGCTTAACGTGATCCATCTCGTCCAGTATCAGCACTACTACACTGCACTCCTAAAGAAACTCGCACCCGAAACCTACAAGCAGGCCAACAACGACAACTCTTCTTCGTTAGATAATGCAGCAGTTGGGTCGATAGACGAGGTCCTCCAGAGCATGGACCAGAATCTATTCCGAACCCTTCCTAAGCTTTGCCCTAAGCCACGGATGCTCGTCTGTGCTCCTTCGAACGCCGCAACTGACGAGCTGCTGGCTCGGGTTCTCGACCGCGGATTTATCGACGGCGAGATGAAGGTTTACCGGCCAGACGTCGCCCGAGTTGGCGTGGATTCCCAGAGCCGCGCAGCCCAGGCGGTGTCTGTAGAGCGAAGGACTGAGCAGCTTCTGATGAAGAGCCGTGACGAAGTTCACGGGTGGATGCACAGCCTCAGAATGCGCGAGAATCAATTGTCCCAGCAAATCGCTTGCCTTCAGAGAGAACTCAATGTTGCTGCCTTGAGCGGACGTGCTCAGGGCTCGGTTGGCGTCGACCCGGACGTCCTCATGGCGAGGGACCAAAACCGAGACGCGTTGCTTCAGAACTTAGCGGCCGTAGTCGAGAACCGGGACAAGATACTTGTGGAGATGTCTCGGCTGCTCATCTTGGAAGGTAAGTTCCGCGCGGGTGCCAACTTTAATCTGGAAGATGCTCGTGCGAATCTGGAGGCGAGTTTTGCGAACGAGGCCGAAATCGTGTTCACGACAGTGTCAAGCAGCGGGCGTAAGCTCTTCTCGCGTCTGACTCACGGCTTCGACATGGTTGTGATAGACGAGGCGGCGCAGGCCAGTGAGGTGGCGGTGCTTCCTCCGCTTTCTCTCGGCGCTGCCCGTTGTGTCCTTGTTGGGGATCCTCAGCAGCTCCCGGCTACTGTGATTAGTAAGGCGGCCGGGACTTTGTTGTACAGCAGAAGCCTTTTCGAGAGGTTCCAGCTGGCGGGGTGCCCGACCATGCTGCTGTGCGTGCAGTACAGGATGCACCCACATATACGCGATTTTCCTTCGAGGTATTTCTACCAAGGCCGTCTTACGGATAGTGAGAGCGTGGTTAATCTTCCGGACGAGCTTTATTACAAAGATCCTCTGCTGAGGCCGTATGTGTTTTATGATGTTACCTACGGTAGGGAATCTCATAGGGGGGGATCTGTGTCATTCCAGAATACGCAGGAGGCGCAGTTTTGTGTGCGTTTGTTCGAGCACTTACAGCGGACGGTGAAGTCGAACGGGATTGGGAAAGTGACTGTTGGGATAATCACGCCGTACAAGCTGCAGTTGAAATGCCTGCAACGGGAGTTCAAGGACGTTTTGAATTCCGACCAAGGGAAAGACATTTATATTAACACGGTTGATGCTTTCCAGGGCCAGGAACGGGATGTGATTATAATGTCATGTGTGCGTGCATCAAATCATGGGGTTGGGTTTGTTGCCGATATTCGTAGGATGAATGTTGCTCTTACTCGTGCCAGGAGAGCTCTCTGGGTGAGGACGACTTACATTCTTTAATTTTCCTGTATATATGACTTTTATTATAACACCTCAGTTAATATTTACATCTATAAATTGTGTTTGAATTATTTGTCTTTATCTACTTTTAGGTCATGGGAAATGCAAATGCACTGGTCCAATCTGAAGACTGGGCTGCATTAATTGCTGATGCTAAGGCAAGAAACTGTTATTTGGACATGGATTCTCTGCCGAAAGACTTTGTTCCCGAGTCATCTACTTATGGTACGTTTCCAAAGATTTCTGGTGCAAGGGGGTTGAGACCTGGGCAAAGATATAGATCACATGATCAGCAATTGGAATCACGGTCTGGAACGCCGTCAGAAGATGAGGAAAAGTTGAATGTAACAAGCATCACCAGGAACGGAAGTCATCGGACATTAAGGCTAGGACCAGAAAATCCATCTGATGATTTTGATCCGCCTAGTGACAAATCTCGGGATATTTTGCAACATAATAGCAATCAAAATAATAAGCAAAATGCTGCTTTGGGTGTGTTGGGAAAGCGAGATCCATAGCGCCTTGTCATCATCTTCCCCCTTTCGCCTTTTGAGATGGTCGGCTTATCTGCTGCTGGTCTTAAAAGGCTTACTGAAGAAGCACCATCCCATGCTCGAGCATATGATTTGACTGTTTAAAGAAAAAAAAGATGTTAACTTGGGGACCTGTTGGTATACTTGGGCAAAAGGAGTTTGAGCAAATGCGCCAACTTCTACACATCTTGACAAAGATAACGACTTTAGGGTTTGAGGAAATTTGAGAAAAATGAGGTTCCCTACTCAGCTCGCTAACAGAATTTCTTGGATAAATTGGGGGGAAGGAAAAAAATGTCTTTAACAGCAGCAAGTTAAGTTGCCGCTTGGAGAATTTGATATTCCTTTTGCCACGACATCAAGACCTTATTTTAACTATTTTCAAAAAACTGCAATGGTGCAGTGTCTGGTGGGCAGTATTTACTGCAATGATAGGCATGACTATATTTGTCTGGTTTGGCCTACGTTTAGGTCTATTTGTGAGATTATTGACGGCTTTTTATAGCAGCTCTTCTAAATAGGCCAGGAAAAGAACTATGGGATGTGATTGAAAAAAATACCGCCTGCACTAGGTTGAAGTATATAATTCCTATCACTGAACAGATACAGAAGGTCCAGAAGATTATCAATTTTTGACTGTTTTTATCTTAAGAAGTATGTCTGTTTACAGGTCTTCTGACGTGAAGTAGGAATCATATATTTTCAATAAAAAAGTTCATACTTTGCTTGAGTGCACACTGCTTCCTGGTGTAGGTTGTATTTCTACTAGTCTGAAATGGTGTTTCTGTTATATTGTTGGTTTAGAATGAGGAGGAGTTTCTAATAAATATTGTTTAGTATTGAAGCTCTTTTTGGCGTCTTCTTGTGGATCTGAGTTTTCACTAATTTGCAGGAGATCTCTNAAAAAAAAAAAAAAAAATCCGGAATATGGAGCGTAGAAAATAAAAAAAGTGATCTCTGATGAGAATTTTGATTGTTGAACATAGTTCAAATACTTGAATAAATGTAAATGTAGTTTTAGTACTGTAGTATTTTTTTGTGTAATTATATTAGTTAGGTGATGACCCTCATACTTCCAACGGGGGAACTTTGTGGGCTATTTTTTGTGTGATTCCTTCCTTGTCACGTGAGGTGCGTGCCAAAAGATTGTCCACAACACAAGGACTTAGCTTGTTGTATGCTTTCATGCTTGTAGTTTAGGACAGATGGTTGAATTAGGTTGCGCGATAGAGCCTGTAGAGTAGCAGTGGCATGACGTTCAAATTGCAAAGACTTGTTGCGCAAACACAAAAGACTGACTTACAAAAATGGGCTAAGCAAGGCTGTTTGGATGCTGGATCATCCTCAAACTTTGGAGGAATTCGCCCATACACCATCTCGCAGCTCATGTCTTCAAAATCTGCACGACGTAAGACATCCAATCAAAATAACTTGCATTCTCATAATAAATATATACATACATATATTTTAATCTTATTTATGACATACTTGGGGTCATCGTTAATGGAAGTCCAAACTCGTTGGTGAAGAAGTCTTGTGTGGGTATTTTGCACATGTTAACACACATTCCCACACACCCACTGTTCTCCAGATACCTAAATCCATATATATCAGAACAGATAGCACTCAACACAATATTGGAACTAGCAAGAAATACAAATACCACGACTAGTAATTAATTAATGAGTAAAATTAAAGGATGATATATATAATATAGATACACTCATAAGCTAAATTTAAAGATTGTTGTAACTAGTACGGACCGGCATTTCTTTATAAGGACCCCACTTTTTTGCCTCACTCCGTTGACTTCCACTTCGATAACCTACTGAAGACCCACATCTCAGGTAAACCAGAGTAAAAAGCAAAAAACAAGTCGTAGACTCGTAGTTGTGTAATTTTAACATTGCAATATTTATTGTGATTTCGAGTACACTAATTAGAACATAACATATTTCGGTCTTCAATTTAAGAATCCGCGAAAACTTATTTTGAGGACAACATCAATCTGTGACTGAGATACCGACATTGATGAACCGAACTTATATATATATATATATATATATATATATATATAGTGTACCTGAGAAGGCCCAACTAACCAGTTGAAGAAAGGTACTGTTAATGCCGCATTGAACTCTGCAGCCCATTTTGTGGGTGGAAACAATTTTCTGAACTGAAGAACAATTTTCATATTAGTTTTTGGTGGGATAGTTGATCCAAGTATTTATTGTGGATAAAGGGAGATTCCGTCGGGATTGATAACCGTTAGATCAACTATCCACGACACGACGGTTACATGATGATCTACAGTTACAAATCTCAACGAAATGGTTCCGTAACGGGATTGTAGCATTTTCCTAAATTAAAATAATGAAATAGAAAAAGTAAATGTGATATATATTTAGTTGGGAGTGAGTGACCTGAGCAGGAGCTTGAGGAGGTAGCATGGAGAGGAGCACCTGACGCACGAGCTGCTGCTGCTGCGCCCGCGACCTTCCCATCATCACTCCTCTCGACACCTCAACAAAAGACTCGTAATCGTAATCAAATATCCACTTTTTCTTCTTCTCATCATCATCATCTCCTCTTTTCCCAAATTTCTCCATCTTCTTTGCAAACAGACCCATAAATGCCCTCTCCAAAACCCCGTCTTTGTACTGCGTCTTCTCGGCCGGCACTCCGCATCGGATTCCCATCAACTTGCCATGCCTTTGCCTCACTGATGGGTATTTCATTGTCTGGAAACTGCTTAGAACCACCATTATATCAAACAAGAGACAGAGAGAGAGAGAGACTACAAAATGCACAATGGCTAATTATTAAGAAGACAGCCGCGTGGCGCTGCTTTTGTTTTGTGGCTCTCCCTTGCTTCTAATCTTCACAAACAATGGGTGGTGGGTGGCCTCAAAATTTTCATCTCCCTCAATTTCCAATCCAATTAATTGTTGCCACCTCATATACTTAATGTAACTTTAAGCTGCACACTAACTTATAATACAACAATATATTTTAATAATACGTTACATAAATTAAATCCGAAAATGAATATTTTTTATGTTTCTTACATTTTTTACTTTCCTTTTTCATATCTTTTATTTCATATATTCTTCATCTGTTGGTATATGTGTCCTATAGACAATCTTTTTGAGGACATAAATAGATGCTCACATTAATAATTATATTAGATTATAATTATGGTGTTGTAATTAATTAAATAATTGTTTGATTGTTTGCAATTTATAAATTAATTGCTCCCTTGAGTTAATACTGTCATTAACAGAGTGAGATGTTAATTGATAAAGTATAACTCTCAAATCGCCTCAATCGATGATCATTAAGAAAGGGATATTAATGATACGCGATAGATTGACATGTGGTCTGCATCACATTCTTGGAGAATATAGTATGTCTCACTGCTATGTTATTCGTGATGGACACATGGATACTTTAGAGAGTATTGGTATACCCTACCGATAAACCATTTGTTTATATGTCTATGGGAGTATCGGTGTGTATAATGGTGTAATAGCCCTTTGACTTGAGGTCAATACGCAATTCTTGTATAGAGTGATTTACTTAGACCTAGTCCAAAGCTTACGCCCTTATGGGTAGATACGGGCTTGTGTTGGATTGGTCACGATATACATGGAATTGGTAGTTGAGCCAAGATATGATTCATTCCTCGAATATGGGTTCGAGAGAACACTCGTTTTCTCTATACTGAGTTGATAAAGTCATTGGCCAATGCATGTGATTATATTTGAAATTGTATTAAAATATAATTGATAAAATCAACCAGTGAGATGAGATAAAATGATTAAGTTGTTTGGATAGACACGTGTTCAAGTCCTAAGCTTAATCGAGTAGTTCGTGAATGAAGGGACCGTATTACTATTGAATTATACACTAAAGGTTTGTTTGCTTTGTCTATGTAAACGTATTTCATATTTTGAGTTCGTCCTTCGACGCAGTCTAGGAGTTTCGTAAGGATCATAAATTAGATTTATGTCAATATATGAACGCCTATAGGGTCACACAATATGCAATCTATTTTCCGGCTAAGAGTGAATCGCGAGTGTTAAATATTCAATTAGATTGGAATATTTATTTTTGAGTAATGAAATTATTTTATGTTAGACAGAAAATATTAATTAAGTTAAATTGGACTTATACTTAATTAAATCATTAAAAGTATTAGGTCCAATTACCTATTGGGCTATAGGATTCCTAAGGCCCATATATTTAGGTTTGACCTAATTATTAATAGGTCATTATCTCATTGTAGTCTTTAACAATCATTAGATGAGAGAAAAGAAATACGTCTTAAGAACAAAAACACTCTCTGGCTTTCTGATTGAGGATTCCTTGTGTCTTCACCAGAAAGGATTCATTGCGTTGGATCATGCACCGGGATCTGGATTGCGTGGATACCATAGTTGAAGGTAAAACTTAAACTGTAAGTTCTCGTCGATCTAGTATCATATTGAATAGCTATAACTGGATCTTCCTTGTTGGTCAGAAAATTTAAAATTCCGCTGTGCGTGCGATTGACTCGTACGTCGAAAATCCAACACCATCAACCTATGCTAACAGTAGAAAAAATTAATTACTCTATTTAATTTTCAAAAAAATAGATATATCTTAAGTAAAATACATAATATTTTACACAAAATATTTTCTAGAATCCAAAATAATATCACAATTCTTTTCATTTATTATTAATTATTTAAAATTTTTATTTTACAATAAATTTTAATTTTTTTCATTATTAGTTGTATATATATATATATATAGGATGTGGTTCAAATGAGAACCAAGTCTTAATGTGAGAACCGTGAGAACCGCTATTTTTATTGGGGCGTAGTGCTATGATTGATTGTATTTGATGCTATTTTTAACTAGGATAAATTTTATTAAAAATAGCAACACAATTTCTGGTAGCACTTGTAAAAATAATAGCATCATCTAATATGAAAAATAGCATCATACACAATTAAAAATAGCATAAAAAACGGTTCTCACGGTTCTCACACCAGGACTAGTTTTAATTTGAACCAGCTTGGAGCAACATCATTTAATTTTATTGTCATGCATTTAATTATATTATCACGCCTAAAATTTCAGCATTTAATTTTATTCTTTTCAATTCCCGCCAAAAACAGTTATCATTTCTCTTATTTAATTATATTATACTGCATATAATTATATTATCCCCATATAAGTCATTGGTTTTGTTGTAATTACCATTTCTCTTATTTTCTCATAGAGTTTAAGAAGGCAAATAATTACCCTTTTTTCTTATTTGTTATTTATATAAGTTAAATAATTTAGCTTTTTTTGTTTGTTTAGCTGAAAAAAATCTAATCTTGATGAATTTTGTTGTTNCTTAAAATTAAAGTAATATATTTAATAATCAACTTAAATGAATATCAAAACTATTTTTGAACAATTTTGCGAGTAGAAATAAGGTGTGCTTAAAGATATTTTTTTATTATTATTTTGAAAACTGAACATACGACTCATATTTATATGCAGATCGACTGTTGAAACTAAACAACATGTATATTTTTCAGAAAACCATAAAAACATCTTTAAATATAATAATATCCGTTCATTTTTTTGCAAAAACAAATCTATGTGTTGTCCAAAAAAAATCAAATTGTGTAGATATTTCAAAAAAATTTAAAGAAAACAACAAAACAAACACTAAAATAAGATTTTATATCTAATCTACTTCAGAAATCAACTGAAATCACGGCTAAAAATATTACATATATTCTCAACAGACATTACAAATTTTGATAGATCCAACCTATAATCGCCCTATTGAACCATTTTTTTATAATTCATTGAAGTATGTTAGCAAAATAGGGACGACAACTTAAAATAAAAACAAAAAATATCAAATCGACTTATGAAATTAATTGAAAACACGGTTTTACAAAAAAATAAAAAATCATAAATTCTTAACAAAGATTACAGATCTTGATAGATCTGTACTTTAACCGCCCGATGGAACTATTTTCTTATGATTCATTGAAGCATTTTACCAAAATAGGGATGACAGCCTTAAATCGAAATAAAAAAATTCAGATCTTGATAGATCTGTTATGTAATCGGCCGATTTGAACTGTTTTACTATGATTTAGTAAATTGGAATTACAAAATCGGAATGATTTTGATGTTAGATCTCAGTTTTGTTTGAAATATTTGATTTTTTGAAAAATTTTAGAATTTGATTGGAATATCTCGCCGGAAAAACAAAGAAAATAGCATGATTATGGCAAATATTGATAAGAAAAATGAGATAATGTATATTTTTTAAAGACTAAAAAAACGCGTGATCTGCAGATAACAAGAGAGAAATGAGCTTGAATCATGGAGTATTCGGATTATTTAAGTCGAGGGTTTTGTAACCCTTTTTTTGGTAACCGGTCATACCAATTACATGATTCTGTTTTTTTTTTTTTTTTTTTTGTTAAAAAAATGTGTATTGGGTTCAATTTGAAAATTGTTTCTTAGGGCTTTACCGAATCGGGCTCAATAAACAAATAGCCTTACTGAGAATATTGGGCAAAGTCAGCTTTACAATTTCTTTTAATAAAAAATTAAGCTCAATTCACCACATTTTTTAATATGTTATCCTATCCAATTCAACAATTGTTTATAATGTAATTATTTGTTTAGTACTACCTCAGTACCTCCTGTTCTTTTTAAATGTTATTTTGGCATTATCAACTATTAACCAAATAAATGACGTTTTGGATATTTTGTACATATTTTTCCATTATTACCCTCATTTAACTAATAAATACACTATGCGTTTTCATATTCCCTCTTCATTATTTCCCAAAACATCCATCTCTATCTTCATTAAATAGGGTTATTATTGGCAAAATAAATATTCTTAATTACTGTGCAACTTCTTAAAACGACACTTATTATGAATAAGATGGAGTATATAATTTCGACTCAAATGTTTATATTTCATGACAATTATAATAAATTCGGCACACATTTTATTATTCCTTATTTGTTTGAGGGTACCGTTCAAGTTTCAGCGGAGACCATTTCCTATCATGGTCTCCTATGCTATGACAATCAACAAGAGTCAAGACCAGTCTCTCTCACACGTCAGCTTAGTCTTGATGAACCCTGCTTTCAGTCATGGACAGTTGTAAATTGCTCTTTCTAGTATCACAAATCGGAAGGGTTTGAAGATAATGATATATGGTGATAGTGATTTCGATATGAAACCATGAATGTTGTATATAAAGAAACGCTTAATAATATTTAGAATCATTTTCTTAGTTCATATTTTTTTTTTCATGAATCTGTATATATATAAAGAGAATAATCATTTACTAAAAATAGTAGCAAAAAAATCTGGGAGCATTTAATGCATATTTTCTTTGGAAACTTGTAAAATATATGCATTAATTGCTTTCATATACACATTTTCTAATTAGATATGATCGAAAAGATTATTTCCTTGAATAATTTTGTTAACATCTGCAATAATTTTATTGATATCCATTATAATAAACTCTAATTTGATTTTCTTTGATTCATGTTGATAATATTTTGGTCAACATAAACATAAAAACAAATTTTAAGTCTTAACCATATTATTATTTTTTTTTCCAAACATGTTGACGTTCATCCTAAAATATTTATAAACGATCTAACATGTTAAATAATTTTCTCCTTCTACCTAATTACGCGAAATCAAGTTGGTGAATTAAAAATTTTTTGATAATATTTTTTAACCTTTATTTAATTATATAAAAATAAATAAATTTTTAAATTAAAATAATTTACCATATAAGAGATAATTATCACCTCATTAAATAATTTACTAATGGCTAGATAATAAAATAAAAATATATTAACTATTCTTTACAATTTCGACATGTGATTTATTTGTATATTATTGTCAACCATGATAATTTTATCATATTTTATTTGAAAATTTGCTAAATCAATTTTTTTATTTATTATGAGAAAATTAAATTCTAAAAAACATGTGTGTTTATTTTGGAAACATTTATGCACAAAATTTTATTTTAAATTCCATTACATAAACTAAGAAGAAGAAAAAAACTACTTCTGTTACTTTTATAAATAATAATAACGACACTATATGACAACAAATATTATAATAAAATAATAATTGAGTATTATATGATGAACAAAAATATGTATAGTTGTTATTTTTTTTCATCATATCGATGAATAAATATATATATTGTAAAATCAAATTTATATCAGTATAACGTATTAGTGAAATAATATATTAATTAACATGTCAACGTTATGACTAAATAAACATCACTGATTGAAAGAAGTGAAAAATTGGTGATCCAACCCTATTGTTTTTTGTCGAAACGTACAAACCCTATAGAAATGACTCATTTAATATATGTATCTCGTGCATTGCACGGGCTCTGTACTAGGTAAATTATAATTATGTATTTTTGTTTTTTCTTTCTATATTATTTTCTTTTCTAAGTATTCTCACGAGATGAGTACTAGTTATTTATACCAGAATAGTAGTTACTAGTAGCCCAAATATAGAATGCAACAAAAGTAATCCAAATAGAAATATGGGACCGACTGATATTCATCATATTTTCATGCATTATGAGTGATATATTGTGATATTTGGTCCTGGTTATCGTGTGATTGTGCACCATTTCGTTTTATTTATTAAACTATGATAGAGGTGTTTTTGTCGTTGTTTTTGCAGGAAATATGCCCGGAAATGCGTTGGAAATGGAATTGGGACGAAAAACGGCGAAAACGGGTGCAGAAGAGGCCACACGACTCGTGTGGATAGTGACACGGGTCGTGTGGGTTGAGGAAATTAGAGACACAGCTACGACTTTTTCACATGCGTCGTGTGGGTTGAGACACGGGTCGTGTGGCCTCACAAGACTCGTGTGACCCGGTCGTGTGACCAGTCGTGTGAGTCTGAAAGTTCGCCGAAATGTTGAGAAAAGTCACACGACTCGTTTGGAATATGACACGACTCGTGTGACGCGCAGACCAGACCTGCGGGGAATAGGATTCTTGTGCGATTTCTTCCCTTTTTCGACCCAGAAGTGCCCTACAGTATAAAAGAGGCCTTAGGAACTCGTTTTTGGGACTTTTGACACCATTGGAGGCCTAGAGAAAGCACGAAACACACGAGGGATTCGAGGAAGTCAAGATTGAAGATTCGGGAACTAACGGCGACAATAGTTCTTCTTTCTTTTCTCTTTTTCTTCTTCATTGACCTCATGAATATATTTATTTTTAGTTTTGAGAATATGTTTAGTAGCTAAACCTTTTAGGGATTCTAGGATTTGCGAGTACTCGGATTATTTTATGAAGTGATTTAGTTTATTCATTCCGTTTTATCATTCATTTATCAATTTCTTGTGCTTTTATTAATTGTGTGAATATAAGGGCCCGTATTTATGCATATTTGTGATTGACTTGAGACCGAGAGGAGATAGTTGATTGCTAGAATTGGGAAATTCATAACGTAAGAGACTAAACAGACCAAGAGGTTGATAGAATCTTGCGAGGGAACTAGAATCTTAGGAGCTTATGGGAGTTGATTGTTCATCTTGAGACCGAGAGCAGATAGATAACAATTAATATCTACGATTTAACTTGTTCGAGAGAAAGGTGTAAATTACTTTAGTGATTATCCCTACGAATGGTAGAATTAAATAAGGTTTGAATGAATAGGAAATCTTTGTTAGAATAATCCCGAGGAAAGCATAGCCTAGAATCTATTTTCTCATTCTTGATTTATCTTAGAACAAGCCTTCATTAGTGTTAGAATTAATTTGCAATCATTCATTAATTTAGAATAAAATCACCATATAAATTTGCATTAGACTGAATAATATTTAACCGTTTACATTTTGATACTTAGTTATTTTGACAACAATCTCTGTGGAATACGACCTTGCTCGCCACTCACTACAACTATACCGTACACTTGCGGATAGTGAGTATTTTGCGAACAAGTTTTTGGCGCCGTTGCCGGGGATTGTTTTGTTAAAATTAATTAATATTAGAAGAAGACGGGTAGATATTACTATAGTCATTTTTATTTTTGTTTTATACTTTGGTTCCTAACTGCATCCTTTTTGGTTTGTGTGTTTTAACAGGTACTTGCATGATCACGAGGTCTAGTGGGAGTTCACTCGCAAAATTTAACCCCGAGATTGAAGCTAGTTGCCGAAGGAACAACGCAAACCGGAGACTACAACAATGACTGAGAGGCGCAATGGAGGAACAAGGTGAAGAGAGGTACAGACGGCTCAAAGAGCAACTGGCGGAGCTACAACGCCAGCTAGCCGAGCAGCAGGCTCAACAGGATACAGGACCACCGGTCCGAAGCATCTTCCAACCTCAAGCTGACCAAGTATATGGAGGAGGTCACGGGCCGAGAATTGCTGCTAACACTTTTGAGTTGAGCCCGTCCTTGGTTCGTATGGTTCAGCAAGAGCAGTTTGGGGGAGGTGCTATCGAGGACCCGAATGCGCGCCTGGCGCAATTTCTGGAGATATGCAGTACTGTGAAGTACAATGGAGTCCCGGAGGATGCTATTTGCCTCCGACTTTTCTCTTTCTCTCTTAGAGATAAGGCGAAGGTTTGGTACAATTCTCTTGAAGCCGGGACAGTGACATCATGGGAGGAAATGCGTCAGAAATTTCTCTTGAAGTTCTTCCCACCGAGTAAGATGTTGAGACTTCAGACGGAGATCACTCAATTCAAGAAACAAGATAACGAGCCTTTATATGAGGCTTGGGAGCACTACACGCAACTCCTTCGGACGTGCCCACAGCATGGTTTTTCGGAGGAGCACCAGATTTGCTACTTCTACAATAGATTGAGTGCCCCGATGAAGGCCATGGTGGATGCCTCAGCTGGAGGTGCTCTATTGGGAAGGCGACCAAATGACGCAAAGCGGATTCTTGAGGAGATGGCTTCGAATAGCTATCAATGGCCGGTTGAGAGAACTATGCTTAGGAGGGTCGCGGCGACTAATGAGATGGACTCAGCGTCATCTATTGCGGCTAATGTAGTGGCATTGTTGATGAATAACTTGCAAGGAGTAAAGACTGAGAGCGTAGGAGTTGGAGAACCGGTCGAGGACGTGAATTATGTGAATAATCGGGATTTTGGGAATTTTCGAGGGCCTCAAGCGGGCAACACTTTTTACCAAGGCAACCGGAATCACCCCAATCTCTCGTATGCAAATCCGAATAATGCTCTACAGCCACCCCCGGGATTTTCGGTGACCAATGGGGTCATCAACGAGCCAAAGAAGACACCAATCGAAGATGTGCTAGCCTCATTCATGACTAGCACGCAATCATTTATGAATCAGACAAAACAATTGCTGAGCGCGAATGACGCACGGGTTGCGTCAATAGAGAATCAACTGAAGTCGGTGGAGCAGCAAATTGGGCAATTGGCCACGACAGTTGGGAGTCAACATCAGAAGGGACAATTTCCGAGTAACACAGAGGTGAATCCGAAGGAGCAATGCAAAGCCATTCGTCTGAGGAGTGGCACGGAGTATGAGGGCCCGAGGATGCCGTCTGATGAGTCGGGAAAAGTCGTGCATGAGGAAAGCAAGGAAGAGGAAGAAGTTGATGAAGAGATGCCCAAATATGCCAAGTTCTTGAAGGACATGGTATCTGGGAAGAAGAAGCTCAAGGCGTATGAGAAGGTGAATTTGACGGAGGAGTGTAGTGCTATGATCCAAAAGAAGATGCCCTTCAAACGCAAGGATCCCGAAAGTTTCACAATAGCATGCATCATTGGAGGAAAGCGATTCGGGAAGGTGTTGTGTGACTTGGGGGTGAGTATTAATCTCATGCCATTATCCATTTTTAAGAGGTTGGAGATTGGGACGATTAGGCCCACGACGATTTCATTGCAAATGGCGGATAGATCCTTGTCTTATTCAAAGGGGATTGTGGAAGACGTACTGGTGAAAGTCGAGGGGTTTATCTTCCCGGCTGATTTTGTGGTCCTTGACATGGAGGAGGATAAGGAGGTTCCACTAATTTTGGGTCGTCCGTTCTTGCGACCGGGGGAGCATTGATTGATGTGAAGAATGGCGAGCTTACTCTCCGAGTTGACGACGAGAGCATCACAATTTCCATATATCAAGCGATGAAGAGTAGTGATGAGAATGGTGAGATCGAGGAATGTAAAGTGATTGAAGTTGTCGAGGCTTCCTTCGACAATGACATGATTACTTCCTCGTCTAAAGACCCTTTTGATCTATGTGTTCGAAAATCATTATTTGCTTCTTCTTCGTTTGATCCTTTTCAGGAAAAATTATTTAAATGTGTTAATGTGTTGGATTGTTGTAGGGAAATCCTGAAGAGGCAAGCTGCATTTTTGGAGTTGAGACATGATGAATCGGGAGGAACTACAAGTCAAGGAGAGAAGAAGGATGGAGTTCCGAAGTTAGAGTTGAAGCCTTTACCGGAACACTTGAAGTATGCATATCTTGGAGAGGATGACACGTTTCCGGTAATCGTTTCTTCTTACCTTTCTAATTCGGAACTTGAGAGATTATTGAGAGTCTTGAGAGGGCATAAGTCGGCGATTGGGTGGTCGATTAGTGATTTAAAAGGTATTAGTCCCTCTATCTGCATGCATGGAATTTTGCTTGAGGATAATTATAAGCCATGTGTTCAAAGTCAACGTAGGATAAATCCAATTATGCAAGAAGTAGTAAGAAAAGAGGTCCTTAAATTGTTAGATGCTGGGATGATTTTTGCTATTTCTGATAGTGAATGGGTTAGTCCTACACAAGTTGTGGCTAAGAAAGGGGGGATGACTATTGTGAAAGATGAGCAAGATGGTGTGATAGCTACTAGGCTTTTGACGGGTTGGCGTGTTTGTATTGATTATCGTAAATTAAATGCCGCTACTCGTAAGGATCACTTTCCTTTGCCTTTTGTGGATCAAATGCTTGATAGGTTAGTGGGGTATGATTTTTATTGTTTTCTTGATGGTTATTCCGGATACAATCAGATTTTGATAGCTCCGGAAGACCAAGAGAAGACGGCTTTTACATGTCCTTATGGTATTTTTTCTTATCGTAGAATGCCTTTTGGTTTATGTAATGCTCCTGCTACTTTTCAAAGATGTATGATGGCTATTTTTCATGATTTGATCGAGAATATTATGGAGGTATTCATGGATGATTTTTCGGTGTTTGGTACTACATTTGATAATTGCTTGGCTAATTTATCTCGAGTTTTGCAGCGATGTGAAGAAACTAACCTTGTTTTAAATTGGGAGAAATGTCACTTTATGGTGAAAGAAGGTATAGTTCTTGGACATCGGGTGTCTTCTGCCGGATTCGAGGTAGATCCGGCAAAAATTGTTGCCATTGAAAAACTTCCACCTCCTACTAATGTGAAGTCGGTAAGAAGTTTCTTAGGCCATGCGGGATTTTATAGGAGGTTCATTCGTGATTTTGCTAAAATTGCTAAACCTCTTAGTGTTTTGTTAGAAAAAGATGTTACATTTGATTTTAGTGAGAAGTGTTTGCAGGCTTTTGAGACTTTGAAGAAAGCCCTTGTTAGTGCTCCTATTTTGATTGTGCCGGATTGGGAGCAACCGTTCGAGTTGATATGTGATGCCAGTGATGTAGCCGTGGGGGTCGCTTTGGGTCAAAAGCGAGATAAACTCTTTCGAGTGATTTACTATGCCAGCAAGACGTTGGATCCAACTCAAGTGAATTACACGACCACAGAGAAGGAGATGCTAACAGTGGTGTATGCGTTTGACAAGTTCTGACCCTACCTTGTTGGGATGAAGTCAATCGTGTTTACTGATCATGCGGCGATTCGACACCTCATGGCGAAGAAAGATGTCAAGCCAAGATTGATTCGATGGTGCTTTTACTTCAAGAGTTTGATCTAGAAATCCGGGACCGAAAGGGATGCGAGAACATGGTGGCAGATCATTTATCTCGGTTGGAGGGCCCGGTTGAAGGGGATGATCGTTTGGTCCCCATTAATGAAGATTTTCTGGATGAGCACATGATGCATATTCGAGCCCACCTACCTTGGTACGCCGACTTTGTGAATTATTTGGTGTCGGGTGTACCACCTCCGGATTTGTCCTATTATGCGAGGAAGAAGTTCTTTCATGACGTGAAGTTCTACTATTGGGACGAGCCATATTTATTTCGGAGGTGCACTAACATGGTGATTAGAAGATTGTTCCCGAAGAGGAATGGGGAGAAATCATGAAGCAATGCCATTCATCACCGGGTGGAGGTCACTTCGCGGGAAACCGATCCGCCATCAAGGTGTTGCAGAGTGGCTTTTATTGGCCATCCATCTATAAAGATTGTCACCGGTTTGTGCTATCATGTGACCGGTGCCAACGGACGGGAGGAATTTCTAGGCGAGATGAGATGCCCCTCACCAACATCATTGAGGTGGAACTTTTTGACGTGTGGGGGATCGATTTTATGGGACCTTTTCCCATGTCTTATGGGTTCAAGTACATTCTTTTGGCGGTGGACTATGTTTCGAGATGGGTAGAGGCGGTGCCGACTAAGACGAATGACGCTAAGGAGGTGCTGAAATTTTTGAGAGTTAATATCCTTACACGGTTTGGGACTCCGAGAGCATTGATTAGTGATGGAGGGTCGCACTTTTGTAATAAGTGGCTTGGAAGTCTCCTTGCCAAGTATGGAGTGAAGCATAAGGTGACGACGGCGTACCATCCACAAGCCAATGGGCAACCTGAGTTGGCTAATCGGGAGATCAAGAAAGTGCTCGAGAAAGTCATTGGGAGTCGTAAGGATTGGGCGAATCACCTCCACGAGGCGTTATGGGCTTATCGGACGGTGTACAAGACTCCTTTGGGTATGTCTCCATATCAATTGGTATTTGGAAAGTCATGTCATTTACCCGTTGAATTGGAGCACAAGGCGTATTGGGCTATGAGAAAGATCAATCTTGACTTTGAAAAGGCCGGGGTCGAAAGGAGGTTGCAGCTTAACGAATTGGATGAGTTTCGAATAGAAGCTTATGAGAGCTCTCGCATTTATAGGAGAAGACGAAGACATATCATGACAAGTTGATCCAGAAGCGAGAATTTATTGAAGGTGATCAGGTTCTACTCTTCAATTCGCGACTCAAGCTCTTTCCCGGTAAGTTCAAGTCGAGGTGGTCGGGACCGTTTGTGATCATGAAGATGATGGCCAATGGAGTAGTGGAATTAGCTGTACATGACGGCACTACATTCGTGGTGAATGCCCAGAGGATCAAGCCATACTTCAGCTCGGAACAAGTCAAGACGATCTTCATCGTCTATTTGAACGACTAGTGGTAATCTGGTACATCATCTAGCTAAAGACGTTAAATTAAGCGCTTTTTGGGAGGCAACCCAATGTTTAGTGTATAGTTTTTTTTTCTTTTAGATTAAGCTTATTTTCGTTTCTATTTATAAAAAAAATAAAAGAAAAAAAAAACAGTTCCAGGTCCACACGACTCGTGTGGTCTATCACAGGACTCGTGTGGGCCTGGGAAAAAATATAAACATTTTTCATGTTGCTCTCGGCTTTTTGACACGACTCGTGTGGAAACCAACACGAGTCGTGTGGCAACACACGAGCCGTGTGTTTTGTGGACACGACTCGTGTGGTCCTGGGGAAAAACTTGATTTTGTTGGTTGCAGGTACGGTTTTTGTACACGACTCGTGTAAGGTTGGACACGAGTCGTGTGTTCTCACACGACTCGTGTGTATTGATGACGCGACTCGTGTTGATCTGGGCGAAAGAATAGTCGACTTTTGTAACGACCACACGACTCGTGTGGCCTGTGGACACGAGTCGTGTGACGTGCCAGGTACGTTTTTAAAAGCTCTTTCTCTTCATTTTCTCTTCACACGACTCGCTCTCTTTCTCTCATTCTCGATCGTTTCTCTCTCGATTTCGAATCTCTCCCTTTCTTTTCGATTTTTCTTGCTTGATTTGTTCGAAAATCATTACGAATTCATGCACAATACACAACCTAACCTCTAATTCGCGATTTTGAGCTCTTGAGAAGGAAAAGGTCGGTGTTCTTCAACCTAGGGTTTTAAGTTTCGGATTTTTGGTAGATTTCATCGAAGAAGGTGCGAGAATGAACACCCGTAGTCGAGGTGGAGTTGGCCGTTGACGCGGGGGTGCGGGTGTGACACCTCGTGCGAACCGCCCACAGAATCCCCCACCGCGCGAGGAAGTCGAGGTCGAAGCGACTCCCGGGAGCGAGTTAGGAGTTGTACTACAGCACGACTGGCAGAAAGCGAGATGGACCCCGGCTTGCGAAGATGGCTATCAAGCCAACTAGATACCCGGACGCGGCCACCGAGCGAGTTCTCGGCATACGTGAGGCGGTGGTGCCTCTTATGGATCGACTTGGGCTAGCGAGGGCCTTTGAGACTCGTCCGGCGACATACAAAAGAATGGTGCTCGAATTCTTCAGCACCTTGATCAAGACGAAGAAGCCCATGTTGGTTCAGTTCGAGAAGCTTACCTTTCAGATGGACAACCGGTAGTGGAGCCTCGACGAGGAGGATCTCGCGAGATGTTTTAGTGGAGGGGTCTCGTACGTGGATACTGAGCACTACGACGTGACTGATTTTTGGCGGTCCATTACACTGCCCTCTGGAGTTGGCGCTCTTGATTTCGCGCGCGGGGCGGTGAAGGCCGCAAACATACGCAACCCGGTGCTCCGCTACATGCACCGGGTATTGGCAAGTACGGTGTTTGCACGTCGGGAGAGCGGTAATATCACGAAGGCCAAGGTATTTATACTTTGGTGTCTGATGATGGGAAAGAAGCCTGGGATCGGGCGTTTGGTAGGCGACCATCTGCTCCGCCTGAGCCGGGCGGATACGGATGTCATCCGGTGTGGTGGACTTGTGACGATGATTGCCGACCACCTTGGGATTGACCACACTGATTGGGAGTAGGTCCCGGGACCGGACGTGCTGAACTTGTCGGCCCTAGTGAACATGGGCTACTTGAAGACGGACATGAGCTATAACATGTTCTTCTTACAGAAGGAGGGCGACAATTTCCCGTTACCTTTCCCACAGTTGACTGGAGTCCATCGCCCGGAGAATTGGCAGATGGACACTGCCGAGCATCGGCGGGTTGTGGCAGAGAGGCGACCTGTGGGGTCCCTCCGGAAGCTCGCCCCGCGGCCTACTATCTATGACCGGGCAGCCCAGAATGAGGAGGAGAATGAGATGGCCGCATTTGAGGGCAAAGATGAGGGAGCCCTTGTGAGGTACGAGGGTGACGGCGAAGTGCCCGAGCAGCCGGTAGGAGAGGACAGACCGGAGTCCTCACGGGCAGCTGAGCAGCAGCAGCAACAGCAGAGGCAGAGGCAGAGGCGTCGGCGTCGAGAGCCGGATATGGAGGAGAGGATGATGATGCTCGAGCGAGAGATGCGCGAGCTCAGGACAGACGTACGGGGTATGCGGGATGAGAACCGTGCGTCTGCGGTCCGACTGGAGGAGCGGATGAACAACGGTTTCCAGCAGCTGTTCGATTGGATGCAGAGACATGAGGGGAATTTTCCCCCTCCTCCGCCGTGATTTTCAGGAAGTTAGTCCCCTAAGATATACCACTTTTCTTTCAAATTTGTTCTTTCTCGAAAGAATAAGTTTGGGGGAGGGGTGCGGCATATCTTAGGTTCTTATCCCAATCTATCTTGCATTTCATATAGATTGCATTAGTTTATTTTACTTTTTATGTTTTTTTTTTCTTTTTTTTTNTCTTGCATTTCATATAGGTTGCATTAGTTTATTTTTATTTTTATGTTTTTTATTGAGTAGAGCACGTTTACTTGTTTTTTAGGAGTAGGATCTATTATGAGTCAGTTTCTTGTGTATTTTGGGCTTTCGATTTGATGATGGTATGTATGACTTGTATGGTGAATGGTAATTTGATGTGACTAAGAAATTATGATGGGATTGTAAAAGTCATGCCTAGATGAAAATGCTTGTGAGCCTTGAATTAGCGATATATTGAGCCTAGTGAGATTTTAGCCTTTATTCTTTGTCTCTGTGTGTCAATTGAATACCCGAGTTATTAGAATTTGCCTTGATTCTACACTTGAAAAAAATGCATTGATGATTTTGGGCTTTAAAAATGATTTAGGCGGTTCTTGAATTTAGCTCGTTTGGCCTTGTTCTTTGTCCTTAATAATATTTTCCACTAGTAGCCCGTTTGAGTCTTAAGCCTTTTTCTTGTCGACCGGTTTATCTTGTTTATTTTGAGAGTTGACTGATATTTGGGATGTATGGGGATAACAGAGTTATTTATTGGATTGAGTTGCATTTAATGTGTTTGACCGAAAAAAAAAAAATTGATAATAAAGAGAGCTCGCAAGTCGAATTGTTAGGATTCTACTCCTCTTACTAGTTGATTTATTTTAACTTGTAATGAGTAATGGGAAACCACTCTAGGACACTTGGATGACCTCCAATGTTTATACATAGAGAATATTGTTCTTGCAGTTTGATTTTGTTTTGGAAAACAATTGTACTCTCTAAAAAAAAGAAAAGAAAAAAGAAAAAATGGTCAAGTACTTCCTTTGCAATTTGATTTGAGCATTTATGAGTTGTGTATGGATTATTTTGGTTTAGGAATGAGAAACGGTTTGTGTTGATTAGAGGTGTTGATTAGAGAGAAGTAGTGGAGTATGTCGAGTAGTCTATTTACTCGAATGGTATGATTGTTTATTTGAGCCACTTAACCCATATATATCTTACCCTTGACCAAATAGCCTACATTACAACCTGGAAAGACCTTTTGGTTTAAAGCTCATGATTATTGGTTGTGTTTGAAGTAGAGTTTTAGATGATTGGCAAACATATAGTTAACTGGGTGTTCAATGTGACTTGAGCGTGTCCTTCTCTTTTATATATTGATGACATGTGAGTGAGACACTTATATATTCCTATTTGAGAGTTCGTTGATTCAAGGTAGATACAAGTTAATAGTCAAAGCATGATAATTATGATCTTTTGAATTTTTCTTGGTTGCATTGAGGGACTTGAAGCTGTTCTAGTTCGATATCACTCATTATGCTTGAGTTCTGATTTTCTTATTCTTGTTCGGGGACGAACAAGGGTTTCAATTTGGGGGAGTTGATATTCATCATATTTTCATGCATTATGAGTGATATATTGTGATATTTGGCCCTGGTTATCGTGTGATTGTGCACCATTTTGTTTTATTTATTAAACTATGATAGAAGTGTTTTTGTCGTTGTTTTTGCAGGAAATATGCCCGGAAATGCGTTGGAAATGGAATCGGGACGAAAAACGGCGAAAACGGGTGCAGAAGAGGCCACACGACTCGTGTGGATAGTGACACGGGTCGTGTGGGTTGAGGAAATTAGAGACACAGCTACGGCTTTTTCACACGAGTCGTGTGGGTTGAGACACGGGTCGTGTGGCCTCACACGACTCGTGTGACCCGGTCGTCTGACCAGTCGTGTGAGTCTGGAAGTTCGCCGAAATGTTGAGAAAAGTCACACGACTCGTGTGGAATATGACACGACTCGTGTGACGCGCAGACCAGACATGCGGGGAATAGGATTCTTGTGAGATTGCTTCCCTTTTTCGACCCAGAAGTGCCCTACTGTATAAAAGAGGCCTTAGGAACTCGTTTTTGGGACTTTTGACACCATTGAAGGCCTAGAGAAAGCACGAAACACACGAGGGATTCGAGGAAGTCAAGATTGAAGATTCGGGAACTAACGGCGACAATAGTTCTTCTTTCTTTTCTCTTTTTCTTCTTAATTGAACTCATGAATATATTTATTTTTAGTTTTGAGAATATGTTTAGTAGCTAAACCTTTTAGGGATTCTAGGATTTGCGAGTACTCGGATTATTTTATGAAGTGATTTTGTTTATTCATTCCGGTTTATCATTCGTTTATCAATTTCTTGTGCTTTTATTAATTGTGTAAATATAAGGGCCCGTATTTATGCATATTTGTGATTGACTTGAGACTGAGAGGAGATAGTTGATTGCTAGAATTGGGAAATTCATAACGTAAGAGACTAAACAGACCGAGAGGTTGATAGAATCTTGCGAGGGAACTAGAATCTTAGGAGCTTATTGGAGTTGATTGTTCATCTTGAGACCGAGAGGAGATAGATAACAATTAATATCTACGATTTAACTTGTTCGAGAGAAAGTTGTAAATTACTTTAGTGATTATCCCTACGAATGGTAGAATTAAATAAGGTTTGAATGAATAGGAAATCTTTGTTAGAATAATCCCGAGGAAAGCATAGCCTAGAATCTATTTTCTCATTTTTGATTTATCTTAGAACAAGCCTTCATTAGTGTTAGAATTTATTTTGCAATCATTCATTAGTTTAGAATAAAATCACCATATAAATTTGCATTAGACTGAATAATATTTAACCGTTTACATTTTGATACTTAGTTATTTTGACAACAATCTCTGTGGAATACGACCTTGCTCGCCACTCACTACAGCTATACCGTACACTTGCGGATAGTGAAATATTTTGCGAACACCGACTAGGGTCAGGTACTCTTTGTACATACCTGACATCAGGTAGCCCCCTATTTTACCATTAGATTGATTCAAGATTGAATATGGACCATTGATTTAGTGTACAAACATGTACAGGGAAAAAAAAAAGAAATAATGGACGCTTTGTACATGGCTTTGTACGTCTGTACACGTTTGTACATGCGAAAAACCTATTTTACCCTTACTATAATTAAAAATTTAAATAAATTATAAAATGAAACTTTTATTTATTTTGAAACCCATATATTTATGTTATTTATATTGCAGTCCTACATATATTAAAAACACATTATCTAATCCTTTCAGATTTGTATTATTACGATTCATTATATGAATTAAAATTAACATGTCTGTTCATCTTTTGTAAATTGTTTGTTCATCGTTCTTCATTTCAATCCTCCATCTCAGCCCATCGCCGTCGCCTATGCCTTTGATTGACCGGCGATAACATCGTATTTCTCACCTACTTCGAACTTGTATGCATACACTACCGACCTAATCCATCGTCTGAAATGGCTTCATTTCTGACCGAACATAATCGTCTCCTCGCCTAAAACCTGAACTTCCCCACGATTTAATACCGGCCCTAATTACGCTACTCTCATGTTACATTTAATGTTTTTGTGATGTTTTGATTGTAAATATCTCTCCTGATTTTGTAGTGTTGTGTTTATTTGTGTTTTTTTTTTTCTTGGTATGCAATTCTAGGTCGTTTGCTAATTGGCTTGCTGCATTTGTATTCGTGTTATTAAATTGATTTGGAACTTTTGTGATGTCTTGATTTTCATTTCATATTAGGAGGTGGATTGGTTAAGTGAGGTTTGAATTTTATTTTTGGTGCATTCTTAACTAGCACATTACATGCTCTATGAAATGCCTCACTCGATGAACTTGTGACATTGTTGCTAATTTCCACTAAATATGTTTGATATTATACGAGGAGTTGTGATTCACCACTACATTGCTCCTGTTTGATGAAGAAGCAATCCAGCCCTTTTGCAGTTCGCTTCTTGATATGTTGTACATGTGTTCCTGCTCTTTGTCCTTGAACCCTTTTTTTTTCTAATTTTATGGAAGTATTTGTGGCACAATTGCCCTGTAATATGTATGATGAAATTGCAATGAAAACACATATTCATAAATTTCCATACTATTTGAATATGGATGACGATAAATTTCTATATAATGCAATAACTATTGGTAAATTGCGTTGTGAATGCGAAGGTCATCAATACTTTGAGAATCTGAGATATTTCCTGTGCATTGTGTATAACACATTTGATTTAAGTAAATTACTATTTGTTCAGATACTGCTGCTTTTTGGTGGGGTCATAATGAGAGAGGGGATAGCAGAATTCATTGGTTGGGATGGGATAAATTGGTGAGAGAAAAAGCTAATGGAGGTTTTGGGTTTAGGGATCTTATTGCCTTTAATGATGCATTGTTGGTTAAATAACTTTTGAGATTCATTACTCAGCTCAAATTGCTAGTTAGTAGAGTGATGAAGGTCAGATATTATTGCCAGACTAGATTGATGAATGTGTCACCCAAAGCACATGATTGTTGGTTGTGGAAAAGTCTTTTGGTGGTTAGGAAAGTTTTAGAGATTGGGCTAGGTTTAGAGTGGGGGATGGTACAGCTATTTCGGTTTGGTACTCACTGTGCATTTTAATTTTTATACCCCCTTTCGAGCCAAAGTGTAATTTTCCTATTTATAGAGGGAGACTGAAGAGAGTGAGTGAGTTGATGAAGAAAGGAAAAAGATAATGGGATCATGATATCTAGCCTTTGATCCTGTGATTCCAGATAGAATTACCAAGATTCCTTTGGCTGGTAATTGAGGTCCTGATGGGTAGCTCAAGTTTGGATCCAGTAGATGGCTTGCTCAAGTTTAGATCCTGTACAGATTCAAAGGATGTGGAGTGCAACAATGAAATTGAAGGAAGTTGAAGAATTTTCTTTGGAGATGTTGGTTTGACTACATCAGTTCCAAAAAGCAACTGAACAGAAGAGGTAAGGTGGTAGATTTAATGTGTGGAGAGGCTGAGTAGGATTTAAATCAAATTTTGTTTAACTTCCCCAAAGCTAAATTGTTTTTGAAGATTACTGGTGTCAGTTGGAGTTCTCAAGATGTTGAAATTGTTAATTTGCAATCTTGGTGACTGCATCTTTGTGTTTATGGCAATATGGTGTTTTTGGAAGAGATAAATCAGGACCTGGTAGATATTAGAGACCTTCTGTTGCATTGTAATGCTGTTGTAATCAATTTATTACTATGTACACTGTTTTCAGATTAATATATATTCACATCTTTGTATTGCCGTTGAAAAAAAAAATGAAGTACTTGTGGACATTCACACTGTTCAATTTCCTATACATTGTGGACATTGATTTACAATACTTAAACACACACTATCGAAGGTGAGCTAGTTGTTGATTTCAGTAGATAACCAAAAGTACCATCGAAGGATAAGGATGAAAACAAAAATTTGCATTACTTGATGACTTCCACCCCCATTTAAACCTTACAAAACCTTCAGTGCAACCTTAATAATACTAACAAATATAAAATAAAAGTATGTTCAACCATACACATTCACCTCCACATTAATCTAACACCAATAAACTTTGTTCAAAATTCCACGTCGAACACCAAATCGTCACACTCAACTTCTACTTTCCTAAAAATGATATTTGTTCCTTGAACTATTTGAGCATGATTGATGAAAGACTTCAGGCCTTTAAAGATGTGTTTGGCCCCTTCTTTCTTCACTTGGATGATCCATTGCTTGCCCCCACGACGGATACGAGCAGATCCAACTTCATCATATCTCCCCATCAACTCTTGATTCCAGTAAGCAGATGGAATCATCTGTATGATATTGAATTAATAAAAATGGTGCATTACTACTAATTTAACGATATTATTATAATAATGCATGCAAGTAATTTAAGTGTAGATTAATGAAAATTAGATATTTGCAAGTACATATTTGTTACCTGCCGGCTACGGCTAACAAGAGTGAAGGAAGCCTGTATACGGAACCCACCAACAATAGCTTCCTCTTCCATCTCATCCAATTCCTCATCATCTTGAATGCAAGATCCCACAACAGATCTAAGGGCTCTTCGAGCACAAGAAAGGTCAAAATGATAGACAATGAACCCGTTTGATCATGTCGGTGTACTCTTTTGAGTTTTAAAGTTATTAAAATAGTAACCGTTTGACCCAAAAAACAAATAAAAAATTACCTGTTTGGGCCTTCAAGTTCAAAAAGAAGTATGTGATTTGCTTTAACAGAATTTTCCCTCGAAAAGTCCTCCCATCCATCTGCAAACCCAATCTTCGTTCCAAGACACTTGATTACAATCGGCCATTTGAATGCATCATCCCCCTCGCTGTTCTGCAAGGTGCATTCAATTGGAAGCAAATGTTCGACAGTGCTCCAAATCATAGGGGGGATTGGCTAAGAAAAATGAGAATGTCATATGAGATACGCAATTCGGTTATAAACAAATGTATAATAATTAGGAAATAATTGGCAAGCGGTAGTTATTGAACATTTATAACTGATATTATACACACAAACAGATGTTAGATAAATCAAGCACAAGTCAGTAAAAAAAAAAAAAAAAAANTTAAAAAAAAAAAAAAAAACACTTGCCAGATTCTTTCTGTTGTGGTAGATGTTAATTAACATAAATCGGTTAACCTCCAACAATTGAGGCTGGCTGCAGCCAATCTGTTTTGGCACATGACACCGACGGGTTACCCGATTCTTTTGAGTCCAGTAATGATCGAAGTGGTAAAAAACAAAGTTGTTCGGTTTGACTAATTTGAAAGCCAAAAAATCAGCCCATTTGATATCATTTTGAATGCTGAAATCAACCCATCCCTCAGTCAAACCAATCCTATCACCAATTTTCTCCACTTTCATATCCCATTTTGGTCCACTGTCTCATCACTATGGAATGTACAATACAGCGGTAGAATGCCATCGAATATTAGGATAACGAAATTTAGGGTTTTACAGAAATAACAAATAACTTTAAATAGAACGTTTACCAGAGAATGTTGAACTTCTGGATGAATGATTTTGATAAATGTATTGACTTCTGAAATATCCATTGACATTCTCGGAACAATTGATCTTTCTTCAGCCTTGTACGTCTGAAAAATTGCGAGAAAAGAGAGAAGAAAGAGAGAGAAAAATGTTGTGGTGTCGCGACGCGAGAGACTTGAATATACTACTTGTATATGTAACCAGTCAATTTCCGTCGTTATGTATCAATGTTTTGGGGCCGACAAACAATGCCCACTAGCAATTCAAATTTCAGATTTGTTAGGGTTTGCAATTAAAATTGGCATGTATTATGTTAAAATAATAAATTGGTACTAATAAAATATAGGTAGTAACTGGCTGCTAATTACTGAAAATTCGGTTTGTCCATTATCCTAACCGAATACCGAATCGAAATATAAGGTTCAATTCAGTTTTTAATTGAATACCCAGCGGTCGGTTCGGTTCGTTTTTATGTTAATCCCAATAAATTAATAATATTTTCAGTAAATTTTAAATTTGTAACCGAACTAAAATTTTAATGATTTACCGAACAACAAAAAATAACATATGTACAAATAAAAAACATGTATACATATGTATTTGGTTCGTTATTCATTTCGTTTCGGTTTGGTTAACCGAACCAAATATTCGTTTTATGTATCGGTCCAAAGCGAATTTTCGATTTCGGTCGGTTCGGCTCGGTTAACTGAACTTTGTGCACCCGCTTGGGCTTATTTTTATTAATTCCATTTTTTATTTTTATATATTTTTTATTTTTTTTATATTACATGTAAGATCTGTTTGAGTATGGTGCTAATCGAACATCCACGATTAGAAATTCATTTAAACATCTTGAAAAACCGATTACATTCCAACTTCAAACAAATTGAAATACTGAAAACTTCAAAATCAACCTGGAAACCACCATTACACACTGAAGAACTCAAGAACACTAGCTTATGCAAACCAAAAACAGCATAAAACGATGCAAACGACTACAAATAGCAAAAACATTGTGGTGTTTCCCTTTGTCTGATGTGCCTTCTGTAGATTATTGTATTCGATTTCCATCAATCTTTTTTCCTCCTTCATCTTGTCGTTTTCATCTTGCAATTGTTGAACTCGATCGCATAACTCGTTTGATTTCCGCAGAAACCCGTTAATTAATTGCTTTGAACAATTGCACATTGGACCATCGATCCACGAAAAGAAATCACAACCTCCTTCCTATAAAACAGCAGAAAAGATTTGCCTAAAACTCCAGAAAAAAAATTAGGGTTTGTCATCCCTGAAATATACAAACCTTACCTTGTATAATTTGCAAGAACTGAATCGTTTTCCAGGATTTTCCGATGTCCACGATGTGCGAATGACCGCAAGTTGGCGACAATAGCACTCTTTGTACCCTTGGACCTGTGAATTTTTTGACATGGTTTGCAAATTCAATCTCGAAGAAAAAAAAATTAAATATATTATCCTTTGCGGGTTCCACGAGTTACGTTTCTTCTTACACATTTGCAAGGCTTAAATAAGATAATTAATTGTGGCTTAAAGATGGTAACGCGCGGCAAAGTGGAACTATTTCCTTCCATAATGTGGTTGGAAATTTGGAAAATGCTACATAATAAATGTACAGAAATTATGGTAAATGCTATATAATAAATGTGAAATTGACCAATTTTAAACAATCATGGAAAATGCTACTATAATAAATGTAATAAATGTACAAAAAATCTTTCTTGTACAGGTTCTTTTATTTTATTTTTTTTGTCTTTTATTAATTTGGTGTGACCCCATTTGATCAAAAGTAAGCAATTACACAGTGTTCAATTACGTTTTGTGCTACCACTAAAATACTTCAGAATATTTGCCAAATTACCCAACATAACTAATACAAGAAAAACATAATAACCAACAAGCATACAACGTAATTTTCAAAAAGTCTCATATTGTCCTCACAATTCACGGTCATTTTAAAACTGCCGATGACGATTCAACGTCGATCAGACGGGTCATAATAGTACGTTTTAGTTGACAACTACGAGGCTGCTACGTAATAATATCGTATGGGTCATACCCAAACAACTTCGATACGAATTATCACCCGACCAATGGATACGTAACTCGATACATGATTTCGTAATTCATCAGTCGTCGTAATCGGAATGTCATAAGATGAATCGCTATCAGGTTGACAACCATAGTAAAGAGCTTCAGCATCTTCGGACGGTGGATTTCTGGCAAACCAGAATAGTCCATAGAGGGTATCCATAGTTACTGTACACGAGTCATAGGACTAGCCATTGCTGACTTGATTGCCTCCACGGGAACTAACGAAGAACCTAACCATAGCCCTACGAAAACAAATATGCGTGCATACATTATATTGCAACATTACAATATTGTTGGATACCAATTTTAAAATTGATATTAAATGGTTTTTGATTTTTGGTTAAGAAAAACAACGTGTTACATACCCTCTTGTGATTTGGTTATATTTAGCTGCGTAAAGAGTGTCAGCCACCCTTTTCCTCGCTTCCATAGATTCATCCTGTTTTCAACTAAAATTAAAATTAAATAATCAATGTAATCTGCAAATTAAATTACTTGTTAATGATATATTACCTCTGTAAGTGGCAGCCAAATTAAATTTGCTGATGGAGTGGAATGACATAACATCTGAATACACACATAAAGACCGCAATTGTATCTGCCGAATAACCAATTAAAAGTTAAAAAATTACAACACATAGGCAATGATTCCAAAATTTTTTGTTTTGTGATATATGAACGGCTAATGTTCGTACCCATTCGGTTGTTGGGGAACAATTCGGTCGATAATTGGTTTGAACGTGGTGGCGATATTTTCATGAAAGAACCCATTCCCATTCCACGCAGAGATAATCCCCTCCAGTCGCATTATCTAGTCACGAATAATTTAACATTACCATTATCATTACTGAGCATATTGTTGCAAGTGAATCATAACCAACAAAATAATTGTGACCACTTTCTTCGCCAGTTCAATCCTCGACTTATTTGTAACTTCCGAGTGTAAGGTGTCGCGGATTTGAATAACAGATCTTTTCATATCAACAATACACTTGTACCAATGAATATTTCCATCCGATATTGTCAACGTTATACTCAAACATTCGTCAGCACGACCGTTGAATACTCTATCTCGAAAGAACCTTTTTTGAATCGAGGCGTCGCTATGCAATGACAAAGCCATGCCATGCAAGGATCATAGATATTGATAGACTACATTGGAGAATTATTAAAATGATAATGTGTCTCACACTGAAAGATGCCGGTAAAACCCAGTTGCGTTTTCTACTATATTCTTCAGTCCGATTCAATGTCACATGAAGGGCAACCATATCAATGACCTACACAGAAAATCAACTACTTATGAACCTAATTCAACTTGTGAACCAATATGAAAAAAAAAAAGAATATTTACACCGGACTTAACAACCAGTGGGGATATTCAATGGTTAACATATCTGCTCTCATGACACTCCAGGCCTCATACTTGACCAACAATTTGCTGTACAAAATATAATGTTAGACAGTATTGTAAATGTAGTGTTTCTGTTTAAATTGACAAGGAAAATGTTATATATATATATATATAATCCAAAACCGTAATATGCAGTGTTGTCGTTTGCTTACGAAACATCCCCGTCACGATTGAAAATGTACTCCGGTGCATTTGTATCCATAATCGTTATTTCTTTAAAATATTGAAAGATGTCTTTTCCCGTGTTGCAAGACCGAGCGGGAGTGTATGTATCCGGCGAGCAAGCATCAAAATCCAGTTTGGTGGGTTTCATTGTCTCGTTAAACGATTCTTCTGAGGCACCCTTCTGCCCAGTCATCCTATTTTTCCATTTTCGCAGGCAACATTCTGGCCAGTCATCCTATCTTTTCCATTTTCAGAAGCAACCTTCTACCCAGTCATCGGGTCTTTTCCATTTTCAGAAGCAACCTTCTGCCCAGTCATCGGGTCTTTTCCATTTTCAGTTCTCATTTTATTGTCATCTTGTCCACAATTAACGGGTGTGTCCCGATTACATTTCAACAAAGATAAATAAGGGTTAGGTGCTCAATGAGCTTGTCTCTTACTATTAGATCTGTGGTTGAGTCACGCTGAACAGATTCCTTGCAGACGCTTTCATCCATCTTTAATCCACCCGACTACTCATTAACTTTCCAAATCTGAAAAAAGAACAAAAAAAAAAAGGTTACATTATTCATANAAACAAAGGTTACAGTATTCATATGTTAATGGCCATTTAAACAAATTTCGTACAAAGAAATTAAATCCACATGTGAACTTACAAAATTCTCATCAAAACCTCCCATGTGTTTAAACACATCAATTGCTCTAGAAATCTCTTGCTCCATTGTTCTAAAAAAGGGGATCCAGTATGCAATTGTTTTCCGACAAAAGGGAATGATCTAGCCACATGACCAACGAAAACCACCTACAATTGTTTAAAATCACTTTAGAAGATATCTTATGCAACAATTTATTAACATATGATGCATATAACAATAGACTACCTGCAGTAGTAGAATACATCCCGTGACGTACGATTTATTACCGCATTTAGCTGACATAGTTCCGTCACCTAACTTGCGAAGAATTATTTCAGACCAATTGCATTGTTGGACAACATTTAAATCAACCAAGTAATTTAGAAATTCATTGTCCAGAGGTGTATCCCTAACCCGTGGAAACAACACCGTGGCAAAAAGCAACATCAAATATGGAACTATGAATTTAGTCTCGTTCGTCTTGCAATCTTTCACCATATTATAAAACTCCGGAAATCCAATGAATTGTCCTTCTTTCCCAGAAAATAAATTACGGTACCTGTGTCTACCATTGACAGTTTTAGGTTTCACCATTCCTTCACTTTACCGAAATGTTTCTCCACAACAACGGGTGACAAAAGAATTGTCTTTTCTCCGATATCTATAGTTCTTGAAATGCGGTTATAATTTTTGACAAACATAGTCAGCAACTTTGAATCCATTTGTGAAACGTTCATACGAGATAATGGCCCAAATCCAACCTTGTCTAAATCACGGCGCTGGCTAGGAGTTATGTAACGCCCCGTTTTATTTTAAAGAATTTACCGAATTTATTTGATAAAAATCAGAGTTATTTTTTTTTTTTAAATCTAAATTAAAACATTTATCGAGAAACGGGCGCTACTTATTAACCACAGCAAATGAACACATCCAATCAATCAATCCAAAGAACCTACACATGCTTAAGCTATCAAATAAACAGTCTCATAAAACATAAATCTCAAAATCATTTCCAAACGTCTAGCATTAAAGAAGGTTCAAACGAAACTCAAACATAGTTCGAAGGCAAATAAATAAATAATCCAAAGTATGAAAGCAAATGATTAAGTAACAAGTTCTTGCACAACACATAATCAGTATACGAAATCAAGCAGGGATATAAACACATAATAAAATATCCAAATCCAAACGAGAAAATAATTCAAGTCAAGTTTCAGTTCAACAAATCATAAACAGGCGGAAGCATAATATATCATCAAACAGTGACCACCATCTCGCTCGTCCTACGCCACCGCCTCCAGCTCATCTCAACCTAAAACAAAGGAAGAGAGAAACAACAAAGAAAATAATGGGGGTGAGCAACCAACTAGCTCACCATTATCGCACGGTTATCTCGTATAATTATTTTAAAAGCAGTAACACAATACTCAGTATGCATAGAATCCAACAGTCTAAACCCCCTACCCGGCCCTATCGCAATCCTCCTATGTACATACAACAACCTTCCGACTAAACATCGGCAAGGCCGTAACTGGAAAATTTCCCCCACCCCGAACCACACACGGATCATGGGAGTCCACCCCGAAGCACACACGGATCATGGATGTTTTCCAGGAGACAGTGGAGATGTTTTTCCCCCCCGAAACTCACACGGATCAGGGCGTCGCCTCCCGGATACAACGGGCAGGTGACCTCACACTGTTATGCATTCGTCAAAGGCACTACCAATAGGAATACTTAGACTAGGGTTCTCACGCATACATTCATTTTTCAAAAGAAGAATTATACGAAATAAATAGTGCGATAAATATGGAATACAACAAAAGTGTACCCACCTGATAGCAGCATGTTTCACAGTCACAATTCTTGAAATAAGGCAAGATCAACACTTCTAGACACCTACATGATGTCAAGATCCTATAATCAGAATCTATCTCGACTTAAATCAGAAATCACAAGACAGACCTAGTCGAACTCGGTTCGACTAAGTAGTTCGTGAAGTCCTGTGGATGTGGAACACTAAGACTCGGCACTAAACTCAATCGAACCACTTAAGGGAGTTCACAAAAATCCATCTAAGGTTTGACCAAGTCAAACTCACATAAAAACCGAAAACCAAGTCAATTCAATTTCCACATAACAATTATACTCGAAAATTGAAATCATTTAATCACGTGAAAAATAGTTGATCGAGCTACCCCACGAATTAAGCTCTGAAAATTTATACAAAATTTCAACTCCCAGAAATATGTAATATCACAAAGTTTCAGCTTTAAATTCAAAATACCCTATTTTATAAAATTCAAACAGTAATTCAGCAAAAAGGGCACATTAATCCATACTCAGATTTAGTGAATGAATTTGAACCTGAAAATTTTACACAGCAACATTCAGTATGCCAAAGTTCACTTATAAAATTTTCAGCCTTAAACAATAACTGCTCCTATTTTTAAAAACTCAAACAAGAAACAGCAGTTTATTGAATTTAAATCCAAACTGAAACCAAACGGACTCTGAAAATTTTCATATTTTACCAACATGATCAAACACCTAAAATATGACTCCCAGTAAAATTTCAGAATTTTCCGTGCAGTAACCGATGTTTAAAAATTAAAACATCCTTTCTGCAGAATCAATAAATAAAATATTACCCGTATCAAATCAACTCCAAAAATTCTGAAAATTTAACACAACACATATAAGTCACAGAAGCATGACATATTCGAATTTCAGCTCATTTCAGACAAGTATGAATTTATTATGCATTTAACAATATTCTGGACAGAACACAATTTAATTATTAAAAAATAGCTACAGGTCTCCAAAAATTATGAAAATTTTACACAAGGCAGGAAATTAACAGATAACACATCCCTCAAAATTTCACATCGTTTCGAGCAGCGAGCTATTTTTAAAAATTCGAACATCAAAACAGCGACTATAAGCTCGACAATTTTGACAATTAACTCGAAACACGAAAATTCTCGTCCGAGGCCTTCTCATAAGACCAAGGGCTCGACATTGTTCCATTATCCACGGACTTACACGACTTTCGAGGTCTCGTTCAATTTTTGAGAAAATCGAAGAGATCCGAACACATACGATAACACATAAAATCATACTTCTTACGTAAAATCATAACGAACACATTAACGCACAATATTTACGTCACGCAAATCACACATATTCATAAATGACATAATCGATTTAAACGAGACGGGATCGAGCCTTTGTACCGTTCTCGGGAATCAAACGAAAACGGACGAACACGAACGGGGCTCGACGGATTCTCGCGTCTCGCCGGAAAAGAGGAGTTGCTGCAGCGGCTTCGAGAGTGGCTGTTCACAGTGGCCTGAATGCGCGATGGCGGAGCGGCGGTCGGGAGTCGCCGGAAGTTGCTGGGCTGCTGCAAGGTCGCCGGAGATTGGTTGCGGGCTGCCCGAAGGACGTGCAAAAGTCGCCGGAACTTGCTGCAACGGGTCGTCGGAGTTCGCTGCGCGAGCTGCTGCAAGGAGGGCTCGTCGGCGGTCGTGGCTGCTCGCAGGACCGAACTCGCCGGAAGTTGCAGGTCGCCGGAACTGGGGCGGGCGGCGGCGGCGCGAGTGTCACCGGAGATGAGGGCGAGCGATGATGACGACGAGGGTGCTGCGATGGTGATGATGATGATGAACCGAGCGTGGTGATGGAGATGAAGAAGATGACAAGTGATGATGGATGATGAAGGGACGATGATGATGATGAAGGGACGACGATGATGATGAAGGGACGAAAATCACAGAGAAGAGAACAATCGCGACCAATTTCTTTCTGTGAAGGAAGGCTGCGGGTTTTTGCACAAAGAAAAAGACAAACGATATATATACATACACATACAATATTAGGTTAGGAGAGAAAAAAAAAAAGAAAATCTTGTTGTCCAAGACAACAAAATCACGCCCATACGCGCTAGGAAAAAAAAGGAGATGGGAAAATCTGTCGGGCCGGGCCCGAGAAACTTGGGCCAATAGGATTTTTGGGCCGGTTGGGACGACAAAACAGCTCACGGGCTCAAATAAAATTTTAAACAGATATATTCAGGCCCGATTCGATTACAACAAAATTATCGGGCTCGATTCCGAAGGCAAACGCGCGATAAAAATAAACCGAAAAAATAAACATATATATTTTACATACACATTTATTCACATTAATAATTTAATAAATCACAAAAAATCAATCTAAACAATTAGACAAATCACAATTAGCATTTAATCACATTTGACAAATAAATAATTGTATTGGCATTCAGTAAAGTAAAATATAAATATAATTACCAATTAACAATAATAATAGCAAATAAAAATTAATAAAAATAATAAAAATAAATCCCAAATAATCCACAAATAAACGGGGCATTACAGTCTACCCTCCTTAAACGATTTCTGTCCCCGGAAATCCAAGAAAATCATCCCAACAGGACAACTGACACAAGAGAGAAGCTCAAAACACCCAACTCGAATACTCCATCCAAATTTTTCCCACTCTACCAAGTCACACCGAACTAGCCATGGTTACCCCGCCGGACTTTGACGAGTACCTCTTCCGGACTCTCCCTGCTGGATTCGTCAATCCAGTAGGTCACCGGTACCTCATCAAAGGTAAGGTTCTGCCCACATGCAGCTCGTCAAAGATCGCCTCGTGCCTAGAGTCACGCACATGTCCCCTCTCCACGAGGCACTGAACAGGTCGTGCACTCTTGCAAGCTCCGGTGATGAGGTCAACCGTCAGGCTAAGACGTCGACTCGGTCGAGAATCACGAAAGGACCAACATATGTGGTTGATACTTCCTCTCTCTTCCCAGAACTCGAGGCATATAACGCCTCTTTCCGTACTCAGAACCTCGTACGGTACCATCAAGATCGTCACTCATAGCCATTGCTATAAGCGCATTTTCTTATGGTAATAAATTCCACACGACACACCCATCGAGTACACCAGACTCATAACCAGTCTCTCAGGGTCTCGACAGCATGCCCTAAACGCATAACTATTTGGGTTTCTACGCGGTGTCAAGTTCAGTCTCGTGCCCGGGTCACGCTGACAACTTGCCCACGATCCCAATGTGATCCGGGCGTCCGTATCAAACGGACCGCCACGGGATCCCATACAACAGGCTAAACAAGCAACAACAATACCACAAACTCAACACTGATACCTACAGAAGCCACAGTTCTGCTCGATATCGCTGATAAAGCCTCATTCCCTGCCGACACGAGTAACAGCTCGTATGCGGCTTAGGAAGTATCGACTAGATATTCGAAAACAATTCCTATCGCAGAAACTGACTCTCAAATAGGGATGCTCGACGATCCCAATATAACGGTCTAAAAGGACATAGCCAGTCCGAGGTTTAATGCACTGTCACCCGAGAGATGTCATACACACTGGCGCTGCATAAGCGGGGCGCTGGGACGTGTGCCTACATCTGTTTGGAGAACAGCTGCAAGGTCAAGGTTTCGGCCAAACACTGGCTCATGCGTTGGTGATGGTGGCTGCAGCTCTCGTGCTAGTCAACGATCGGCCCTGCAGTGCCTCACGTCTCTCAGCACGGGATCGCATGCTCGACCACCACTTCGCGTGACTACACCCAGTCAACATCAGCGTTCGGTTCGAGGTACAGAAAAGAATTACTCTAATTCAAGGTTCGCACTATCTCAGGTAGCTCGAAAGGAAAGGTTTTCCCAAAACTTTCAAATCGAAAAAACATTAGGGTTCAACAAAGTCATCATCAAGCAGGAATCGAACACTAGAGATACGGAGGAATCTCCTAAAGAATCGAATATCGGTATCCTCAGCTAGGAATAATCCCAACTCAGCGGTCGTTGCCGAACAATGCAGTTGATCAGCTCGCATGACTCTTCCGACTAACAGTGTCGGCCGTCACGTCAGCTCTAACTCCGGTAGCTAGTCGTGCCGGCAGTCCTATACGAGCTCAATTTCTACGCTGCTAAGATTTTCACGATTCTGGATCTCATCACGAAGCCTCCTTGGTTGATTCGTCTTGATCGCGTCTCGAATATGGGTCATCAACAATAAAAGTAAAGCACGACTAATCGATCCGGGTATGAATGAAGTACCCAGACTGAAATGGCATCACCAAAATCGAAAGGAACGATATAAGACAAGCGGAAAAACGAAACTGCTCGTCTTAATCAGTATATCAGGTTGCAAATCTTGAAATGAAACTCCAAATGACAAGAACAAGAGTTTTCAGAGGATTGCCAAAGAATCAAATAAAATACAAAGATTCACTCTCGAAACTCCGAAGGGAAAAAGAATGAGAGTTTTTCAAAGATTTACGATAATCACAATTCAAAAACGAAGACGGTTCTGCACCTCACGATGTGGTTACATCAGGCTCGACTACCCTCCTTAAAAGATTCTCCTATAACAAAATATCCCTAGAAAGGTGTCGAGGCTCCTCCCGATCAGGTATGCGGCGATTCTCACGTAAGCCACTTCGGTTCAAAGTTAGAATAGAACACGAAAGAAAATTGATCACCGTCTATCTCGAAGCTAAGGTATTCTCAAGTTGACCTTCGCATCGATTTAGCAAAGTTACTGCACACGGTTCGATATCAGATAAGAATCAATAGAAACTGAAATTCGATGCTCAACTTCATCCCAAAATTCTACGCAAGGAAAAGAAAATCAAACGAATTTGCCACGGAACGAAAATCAAGTAATAAGAATGGGTCACGAAATACAATTCAAACTTGACTACTAAGCGAAAAGGTAGCAATCAAGGACAAAGGAATAGCACTCGGGTAGCAAAAGCGGGAACGGTAGGTTAAAGGGTTGAAAACGGATCAACTCGCATGTTAATATTTGCTGAAAGTTTCCAGAAATCTGATTGCACGAAGTTCGTATCTTGAACGCATCCCTGAATGAATCTTGCGCCGTTTGAATCGTAAGAGACAGAACTACAATTCGCATGAAGACGTCGAGGTTCCCAGATTACCAGAAGCATGGCAAAAACTGCAAAAATAAAAGACTCCAGCTGCTGCGATTTACACGAGAAAAAGACTATGCAACGATCGGATTTCCGGCGCAATTATCGATAAATAAGAGAAAATGACAAACACGCGATTCCTGTTCCTCATGAATGGCAACAGGCTGATCTAAAATTTACAAGAAGGTTACAGCAAGAGAAGACGGGGTTTCAAGGCTCCAAAACAGCAATGAAAACATATCACATACAAAATCGAAAAACCAGAAAAAACTGGACGCGCATTCGCAAAACATTGGCAACATCACCCAACACGAAAAAGATAATGACTTGGTTCCTGCTCAAGATGAAACATAAGAGACAGAACTTTAACTCATCAGAAGAGTTCAAAGCCTATCGACCGAGTTTAAGGGGTCAAATCAGCGACCAAAAAGTCATCAATGAAAGGTTTTCAAAAAAAAAGAGGTTTTCCTAACCAAACTCTTAAAAGAACGACAATCACGGAATGAAAGGTTCGGATGACAAATCAAGGCTCGAACTTATTCGATAACAACTCAGCCATAAATAACAAAAGAAGAGGGTATCAACAACTCAACAACAGAATTCTAATACCCACGAAGAATTTCGCGAGACAAACTAACGAGAAATACACGGATAATAACAAACAAATTATAACAAGGGGAAAATCAGCCATTAACCCGATTCCCACGAATCTACATGTATAAGTGGTCGGATCATCGACATGAAACCGACACTTAGACTCCTCTCCCGGTTCCCATTGCCCGGGTTCTACACGCGTCTAATAGTTCTAGCCACAATAGTCACAGACTTTCGAATAATCCACACATCCGGGACTTCTTCGTTTGTCTGTTCCCTTTACTTAAGCCTTCTCTTTCGAGATAGCTTACGAATGATTCTCACTCGATGGTACTAAACAGAAACTCATAACGAGTGCACTGTTAGGGACCAAACTTAACTCGATAACACCAACCCAAAAACTCACATCAAACAATTCTAGTTGGAACTTAACTCTATACCACTAGAGTTCAAGTCCGAATAAACGGAGGGTAAATTCCTAAGCCCCAATAAAAGAACAAACCACAATCACGTTATCGACAGTAATCAAAACAATAAAACTCATACCTTGAGCTGGCGCGGCGAGACGAAGCGAGTGGTCGAATGGTCATTGAACACTTAATCACATATGAACCAGTCTACAGAAAAGCAAGACTGGCTCTGATACCAAACTGTAACGCCCCGTTTTATTTTAAAGAATTTACCGAATTTATTTAATAAAAATCAGAGTTATTTTTTTTTCTTAAAATCCAAGTTAAAACATTTATCGAGAAACGGGCGCTACTTATTAACCACAACAAACAAACACACTCAATCAAACCATCCAATGAGCCTACACATGCTCGAGCTATGAAAATGACAATCTCATAAATCATAAGTTTCGTAACCATTCTCATACGACTAGCATGAAAGCAAGGTTCAAACGAAATTCAACATAGTTCGAAACTGACGAAAACAAATAATCAATAGTACAATAGCAAATAAATAAATCCTACACATGCATAAGCCAACAGTTACAAAAATAAACCAGCTTATTCAAGTTTCAACGGCATCCAAAAAATTTAACATAAATCCATGGTTCATCCAACACAAACATGGTTTCAAGCTGAAGCATAAATAATCCAAAATAAAAGCAAGTAGTTCATCGTATAATAAAAATGGGCAGAAGCAAAGACACATCAATTAATGACCACCATCTCGCTCGTCCTACGCCACCGCCTCCAGCTCGTCTCAACCTAGAACAAAGGAAGAGAGAAAACAACAAGAAAATAATGGGGGTGAGCAACCAACTAGCTCACCATTATCGCACAGTTATCCCGCATAATTATTTTAAAAGCAGTAACACAATACTCAGTATCAATATCCGTATGCATAGAATTCATAGCCTAAACCCCCTACCCGGCCCTATCGCAATCCTCCTATGTACATACAACAACCTTCCGACTAAACATCGGCAAGGCCGTAACTGGAAAATTTCCCCCACCCCGAACCACACACGGATCATGGGAGTCCACCCCGAAGCACACACGGATCATGGATGTTTTCCAGGAGACAGTGGAGATGTTTTTCCCCCCCGAAACTCACACGGATCAGGGCGTCGCCTCCCGGATACAACGGGCAGGTGACCTCACACTGTTATGCATTCGTCAAAGGCACTACCAATAGGAATACTTAGACTAGGGTTCTCACGCATACATTCATTTTTCAAAAGAAGAATTATACGAAATAAATAGTGCGATAAATATGGAATACAACAAAAGTGTACCCACCTGATAGCAGCATGTTTCACAGTCACAATTCTTGAAATAAGGCAAGATCAACACTTCTAGACACCTACATGATGTCAAGATCCTATAATCAGAATCTATCTCGACTTAAATCAGAAATCACAAGACAGACCTAGTCGAACTCGGTTCGACTAAGTAGTTCGTGAAGTCCTGTGGATGTGGAACACTAAGACTCGGCACTAAACTCAATCGAACCACTTAAGGGAGTTCACAAAAATCCATCTAAGGTTTGACCAAGTCAAACTCACATAAAAACCGAAAACCAAGTCAATTCAATTTCCACATAACAATTATACTCGAAAATTGAAATCATTTAATCACGTGAAAAATAGTTGATCGAGCTACCCCACGAATTAAGCTCTGAAAATTTATACAAAATTTCAACTCCCAGAAATATGTAATATCACAAAGTTTCAGCTTTAAATTCAAAATACCCTATTTTATAAAATTCAAACAGTAATTCAGCAAAAAGGGCACATTAATCCATACTCAGATTTAGTGAATGAATTTGAACCTGAAAATTTTACACAGCAACATTCAGTATGCCAAAGTTCACTTATAAAATTTTCAGCCTTAAACAATAACTGCTCCTATTTTTAAAAACTCAAACAAGAAACAGCAGTTTATTGAATTTAAATCCAAACTGAAACCAAACGGACTCTGAAAATTTTCATATTTTACCAACATGATCAAACACCTAAAATATGACTCCCAGTAAAATTTCAGAATTTTCCGTGCAGTAACCGATGTTTAAAAATTAAAACATCCTTTCTGCAGAATCAATAAATAAAATATTACCCGTATCAAATCAACTCCAAAAATTCTGAAAATTTAACACAACACATATAAGTCACAGAAGCATGACATATTCGAATTTCAGCTCATTTCAGACAAGTATGAATTTATTATGCATTTAACAATATTCTGGACAGAACACAATTTAATTATTAAAAAATAGCTACAGGTCTCCAAAAATTATGAAAATTTTACACAAGGCAGGAAATTAACAGATAACACATCCCTCAAAATTTCACATCGTTTCGAGCAGCGAGCTATTTTTAAAAATTCGAACATCAAAACAGCGACTATAAGCTCGACAATTTTGACAATTAACTCGAAACACGAAAATTCTCGTCCGAGGCCTTCTCATAAGACCAAGGGCTCGACATTGTTCCATTATCCACGGACTTACACGACTTTCGAGGTCTCGTTCAATTTTTGAGAAAATCGAAGAGATCCGAACACATACGATAACACATAAAATCATACTTCTTACGTAAAATCATAACGAACACATTAACGCACAATATTTACGTCACGCAAATCACACATATTCATAAATGACATAATCGATTTAAACGAGACGGGATCGAGCCTTTGTACCGTTCTCGGGAATCAAACGAAAACGGACGAACACGAACGGGGCTCGACGGATTCTCGCGTCTCGCCGGAAAAGAGGAGTTGCTGCAGCGGCTTCGAGAGTGGCTGTTCACAGTGGCCTGAATGCGCGATGGCGGAGCGGCGGTCGGGAGTCGCCGGAAGTTGCTGGGCTGCTGCAAGGTCGCCGGAGATTGGTTGCGGGCTGCCCGAAGGACGTGCAAAAGTCGCCGGAACTTGCTGCAACGGGTCGTCGGAGTTCGCTGCGCGAGCTGCTGCAAGGAGGGCTCGTCGGCGGTCGTGGCTGCTCGCAGGACCGAACTCGCCGGAAGTTGCAGGTCGCCGGAACTGGGGCGGGCGGCGGCGGCGCGAGTGTCACCGGAGATGAGGGCGAGCGATGATGACGACGAGGGTGCTGCGATGGTGATGATGATGATGAACCGAGCGTGGTGATGGAGATGAAGAAGATGACAAGTGATGATGGATGATGAAGGGACGATGATGATGATGAAGGGACGACGATGATGATGAAGGGACGAAAATCACAGAGAAGAGAACAATCGCGACCAATTTCTTTCTGTGAAGGAAGGCTGCGGGTTTTTGCACAAAGAAAAGGACAAACGATATATATACATACACATACAATATTAGGTTAGGAGAGAAAAAAAAAAAGAAAATCTTGTTGTCCAAGACAACAAAATCACGCCCATACGCGCTAGGAAAAAAAAGGAGATGGGAAAATCTGTCGGGCCGGGCCCGAGAAACTTGGGCCAATAGGATTTTTGGGCCGGTTGGGACGACAAAACAGCTCACGGGCTCAAATAAAATTTTAAACAGATATATTCAGGCCCGATTCGATTACAACAAAATTATCGGGCTCGATTCCGAAGGCAAACGCGCGATAAAAATAAACCGAAAAAATAAACATATATATTTTACATACACATTTATTCACATTAATAATTTAATAAATCACAAAAATCAATCTAAACAATTAGACAAATCACAATTAGCATTTAATCACATTTGACAAATAAATAATTATATTGGCATTCAATAAAGTAAAATATAAATATAATTACCAATTAACAATAATAATAGCAAATAAAAATAATAAAAATAATAAAAATAAATCCCAAATAATCCACAAATAAACGGGGCATTACAAGTTAAGTCTTTATTGATTTTGAACAGTGTCGTTAGTTTTGTTCTGTGAAAGTAAATTGTGTCATCCACTGGATTACCTGGTGATTTGATAACTTCTTTTCTTCTTCTTTTGGAAATACTAGCAGGTGTAGCCTACATATTAGAATAATAATGAAACTCTTTACGAAAGCAAATAATACGAATTATCAAAGAACAACAATTTGTAGGATATTTATTTAAAAAAAAAAAAAAAACCAAGAACAACAATTACCTCTTGAAAATTAGACATTTCTTGGAAAATCCCCACCTGCAACGTTTGGTAATGGATGCTGAAGATGGAGGATTATTTTCTTCTTCTTCGTTAATAAGATGACTGCTTCTGAAGATGGAGGTTTATTTTTCGGGTAGTGACCACACAGTATAGGGGGATTATTTTTGTCGTGTATTACGAGATCTGACAATCCGTTGAGATATTTTAGGTGATGACTCCATATCCCGATATCCATGGTTGGTTGCAATACAAACGTAACTACCATATTCAATCAAAAAGTAAATATACTTTGAATATATTAGTAGTACTTGACATATATATGTAAATCTGCAATTTGGTAAATTTGCATTTAAGCGTATACATTTGATCAACATTTGCTTTTATTGAAAAAAAAAATATTTGTATTTCTAATGGGATATCAAAAATAAAAAAAAAATTATTTAGTCAACATTTACTTTTTTTTTCACACTGTTTGGTTTCATAAATTTTATATTCAATTATAAAATGTTCATTTAGATTGACCATACGATCTTAGGACAGTTGCATCTATATGTGTGTAAATATATACTAGTACAATACCCGTGTATTACACGGTTGTTGAATTAGAAATACCCTATCGTAAAAAATATTTTTTTTGAACTAAAATAATTTAATTTTATATTAAACATTACTTTGGGTTTTAACTAAATTGTGAAAATATTTTTTTTTTAAATAAATATAGATATTATTCACTATTACATAACTACAAAAATATATATCTTAAATAAATAGAAAATATAATGGTGATATGTATATGCATAAGTGTGAAAATCTATATCTATATCTATATTTTTTTCTTTTTATCGTTAAATAAATTTTATAGATCAAAACTGATGTTACATCGACCGTCACATGGCATACGGAAGCATAGTGAGAGGACACACTCTCGGCTCCTCACTCGCTAATCAAAATAATGAGAGGCAAACCACAAGTCGGTTGCTCAGCTCAAACCAAAATGAAACCCTAAATCAAAATGAAACCCTCATCAAAGTGATTATAGATCTAATCATACGTACCTTAAGGAGGCTTCGCCTAGCCATTTCCGAGTCTATATCTATATATTATATATATAGGATGTTGTTCAAATGAGAACCAAGTCCTAGCGTGAGAACCGTGAGAACCGCTATTTTTAATTGTATGTAGCGCTATGATTATGATTGATTGTGTTATAGTGCTATTTTTAACTATGATGTATTTGATTAAAATAGCAATAAAATTTTTTTTAGCATTTGTATAAATAATAGCACTATGCAATATTAAAAATAGCATCATACACAATTAAAAATATCATCAAACATGGTTCTCACGGTTCTCACACCATACCTAGTTATGAGAATAATCATTTATCTAAAATATTTGTGATAGCCCAGTTCCATTATTAATAAAAGTGGCAGTTTTAGTTCCAAATTTGAACTGATTCCTTTTATTAATATTGCTCGTTTCGAGTTTCAAGCCTAGTTATTTAGCTATTCAGTTCTAAGTTCGACTTTTAAGTCGAGTGCAATCTCGGTTAACTCCAGTTAGTAACCGAGCCAGTTCAGTTATTAATTCCGGTCCATTTATTTTTAGAAATGGATTTCATTCAGTCGGGATTAATTATTTCCAGTTGACGAATAACCGAAACCGAGTATGTTTCGATAATTCGTCTAAGTCAAGCTGTGTCCGGAACCGAGTATGTTCGGTCACGAGTTTCGCGCCTAGTTCGCGCCTAGCCAAGTCTCGAGCCCTAGTAGTGCCGAGTCTTGATCAAGCCCTAGTCGTGCTTGTAGCCATGCCTTAGAATTTTTTTAAGTGCAAGAGTCTTCTAAGTTCCCTCTGCCCTAGTAGTGCCGCGAGTTCGATCATGCGAGTGCTTAGTCGTGCCTCATCATTTCCGAGCCATAGTAGTGCCGGACCTTAGCGATGAATCCTTAGAATTTTCTAAGTATGAGTTGATCATTATCGAGCCTTAGGAGATATCCCTTGGCCAAGAATAAAAGCTGCACCTAGCTCGTGCATGACCCCAAGATTTCTCGCACCAAGGGTTCGCGAGTCGAGCCATGCCGAGAGGGTCCAAGTGTAGCCGGAAGTTTATGGGATTTTTCTAAGTGTTGGAGCTCCTAGGTTCAGCCCTAACTAAGTGATAGTCTTGGCCCAAGTGAGTTCATGCGTTGGCCCTAGAAGTGCCGCACGTCTAGCCCAAGGGCGAACCTCTAGCTGTGCCGAGAAGGCCAAGTCATGGCCAAGTATTCATGAGAATATTTTTCTAAGTGTAATGGCAACTAAGTTCAGCAATTAACCCGCCCTAGAAGAGTAAGACTCGGGCCAAGACTTTTTCTCGCGCGCAACCCAGCAGTGCCGCGCCCAGTCCAGGGCCGCGTGCAACCAGCCCACGCTGCAGCCCAGTGCCAGCCCACCTTCCGAGCCCAATTCCAAGAGTTTCGGCCCATTTCCTTAAAGACCCAAGTGCTGCATGTATTAAGGGGGTTCTGGGGATTAATTAAGTCTAAGATGTCCCTAAGGAAGATTAAGAGAAGTCAAAGTATCATTAGCATTATTATAATATGAGTGGGCATGTGCATGTGCATTATTTTAATGCCATATGTAAGGGCTTGTCCCCTCTGGTGGTACCAGACCTGAACATACCACTTCCCCACCATTTTATGCTCTGAAAGATGCCCCAAAAATCAGTGCAAGTCGTGCCTAAGTCCCCACACAAGACCTTGCCCTAGTCCCCATGCACATGTGAAGGAAATTCTTGCTAGCCTAAGTCCTAACGCCCTTATAAGCTCAACTCCCAGCTGAGTAGGGACATTTTGGCACTTAGAATACTCAGAACATAGAGGGATATCGAGTGTGGGCTAAGAGAAGGGCTGCAAGCCACTCACACGCGCATGTAGTGCCAAGGGAGGGGAGCACCGAGCTGCAGCGTGTTCCAGCCCTTTTCCTTCGAGGCTCACCAGTTCCAAAGGGTTTCTTGGATTTTTAGGAGCTCCCAGAATCCATTCCTTAGCAGCCAATAGCTACCGAGTCGAGCCAAGTCCCTAAGAGGCCCGAGTAAGCACTAGCAAGGGACCCTAGCACCATTTCGAGTTTGGTGAAAGGTTAGCTCGTGTTATCCATTTTTTCCAGCATATACATGATATCTTAAGATTTATCATGTAAAGAAATGAAGCCATGCACGCATTTAAAGTGAAGTTCTGAATTTTGGAAGTTATGGACCTTAAGTTCGAAATTTAAGCAACATGCATGGTTAGGCCGATTTTAGTAGCTTATAGTTCCTCAAAAATCATGTTTATGACATTGGTAAAAGATAGGAATGTTTTGAGTTCATTGGTTTGGTCAAGTTGATAGTGAAATCGAGCATATTTTCACCTCCGAGCCTAAGTTATATGCATGCGAGTTATAGCCAATGTCCCAGCCCTTATAGTCATGATTTTTTTATGTTAAGTATTCGGCCTTAAGTGATTTCATAAGTTGAGCAAGTCCATTCGGTGAACTAGGGTCCGTACGAGCCATATCGGCCCTACTGGACCAAGTCAAAATCCAACCGAGGTCTCCTAGCATTTCTTGGCATTTCTATGTGTCTTATATCATATTATGTTGGTTGGAGTTGGTGGTCACCAAGTCGCCGGAAGTCCGGCAAGGTCCAGCCACGGTCACTGGCCACGCCTATAGCACGCGTTGTGCCTGGCCCGGGTCCAATAGAGGTTAAGTTTGCCGTGTCCATTGCCTTTAGAGGTTAAGTTAGGCCCCAGTCGTGCCCAGCTAGCATGCACAGCGCCTAGTAGCGTCGTGCCCAGTCCAGTGCGCGTGCCTCAAGCCCAACAGCTCGTGCCGCATCCAGAGCAAACCCGAGTCATGTTCCCTATGTTCAGTTGGCCCCGGGACATGCCCAACAGCACGCCCGCGTGCCCAGTTAGCCTCAGGGTCGCCCGACGGCGCCCTAGCAACCCCCAGCCGCGCCATAGCCGCACGAGTAGTGCCTGGCCGTGTCTATCCGCACCTAGCCGTGCCAGACGCGAGCCTAGCGTGTCTGTCTGCACCCTGTAGTGCCAGACCCGAGCCCAGCGTGTCTGTCCGCACCCAGTAGTGCCAGACCCGAGTTCAGCCAAGCCCAAAAGCACGCCAGCGCCTTAGTTGCCCTCGGTAATGCCCAGTCGCACCCGAGTGGCACCAGCAGTGCCCGTGCTCGTGCTAGCAGCATCTGGCCGCGCCCAGTAGCACCGGACCGTGCCCAACAGCACCTAGTGGCACCAGTCGTTCCAGGGCCCGTGCCAGCCGCACCTGCCTACGCCCACGCAGCGGGCTGGCGGTCCGGCCAGACAGCGAACCGGCCGGTTCGGCCGGCGGTTCGAGTTAGTTTTGGTTCGAGATTTTCGGTCCGAGTCTTATTCCGAAATCTAAGTATTTTTTTTCCGAGCCAGTCCAGTTCAGTTGAGCGTATCAGTCTTATTTTCGGACTCAGTATTATTTTAGCGAACCCCTAGAGCGTTCCTTTATATCCGGATAAGTTATCTGATAGAGTAGAGCATCTTAGCATATTATTGAGCATACGACGAGTATAGTACTTAGTATATTTGTTTGCTTATATTTTTATGTAGCTTGAGGAGTCAGCTACCCGCACAGCAGCACTTACGTTTTTGCAAAGCAGATCAGGTGGGGACCCAACCTGGGTATTACATTGAGTTTAATATCTAATATCATGTCCAGGTATGTATTTGAGCCGCCTAGGGTGGAGGCCGAGTTTGCCCCATCCGAGGTAAGTATATCAGTTTAACCCACTTAGGGTTGAGGCCGAGTTGTTCCTCCCCTATGTTCTGGTGGTGGCCCTGTTCGCCTTAATAATACCATCAGAGTGTGCACACAGTTACCGGCCATAGTGTTCCAGAAGTTTCAGTTCAGTTACCGGCCAGAGTGTCCGGGAGATTTCAGTACTTATATATACCTGTTCTGTGATATTGATATTAATGTTATTGTTTACTTTAGTCTGGGTTATTTTGGGGTGCAAAGGGACCAGTACTCACCCTCATTGTGTTTTTCAGATGACAGGGTCGGTGGACAGGCGTGAGGGCAGTTGTGGTGGTTGTGGTCGTGGATTGGCACAGCTAGCCGTTCCAGGGACATTTGTTTACTATGTTTTGTATAACTATTATGACTACGCATTTTCTGACTTCCGCTACGTTTATTTCCGTTTCGAACTTGCATGACAGTATTTTCAGACGCTAAAGTTTTACCCAGTTCGCCAGTACGAACGGGTCCAGTTTTACATGCTTGATTCGATAAAATATTAATCTGATTTTCTTTAAGTCTAAACCAGATGATAGACCTAGTTTAAAGAAAATGAATTTTTAAAGCAGATAAGTCTTTAGTAGCATCCCGAGATAGTTTGCAAACGATTTCGAAAAATTTAGAAGCATTTTCGAAAGTTAGAATTTGCGAAAAAATTGGCCCTAAGTAGCGGGGTGTTGCAGCTGGTATCAGAGCACATTTTGTGCATCTGAATGCTTTAAAGAGACAGTAAATTTTAGAAAAACCCGACCACACCACACTCACGCCACGCCGACTACCAGGTAAGTGCATGCTATTATATTTTTCAAAGTTTATATAAGCAAAATGTACTAAGTCTATGCTCAATAGGATTCAGATAATCCGAACTCTAGATGCTCAAAACCAGTAGAGAGACTCCTAGCAGTATCGGATCTATCTCTATCAGTATTCAGAATTTTAGCCAGAACTCTAGTTCGAACTCTAGTTTGAACTCTAGACTTATCGAGTTAGCGACTCATCTAGTGATCAAGCCTCGCGCCTAGTTGCCGCGATAAGCCATTCTCGACCCCTTGTAGTGTCGAGTTGGGACTAAGTCATTTTCGAGCTTCAGCAAGTAATACCACCTTTTTCAGTTGTGCTAATTCCAATTCCTATTCTAGCTACAGGTTGTCTATTCAGATGGCACGCTGTAGAAATCAAGCTCAGCAGGAGATGACCCAGTCAGTCATCATCGCCCAGTTTCGAGACTATAATCCCGAGAAGTTTACGGGACTAGAAAATCCTTGCCTAGTAGTCGGGTGGATCCAGGGTCTCGAGTAGATTTTCGAGATCGCTAACTGTTCAGATAGGCACCGTATTCTCTGTGCTTAGCTTCAGATGACGGGAGATTCCCATCTATGATCGACAACCAGTATCCTATCGCTAGTTAGCTAGCCAACAGAGAAATGATCACTACGAGTTTTGTGATCGTTCATCCGAACCCGTCAGAGAGTTTAGCCGTATAGTCAGCGGCACAGCCAAGAAGGGGAATTAGGTTCCTTTCTAAGAAGCAAGTGAGATAGAGTTGGCCATTAAGATATTCAATTTCTTAAATCGATTTAAGCCACTCACTAAGTACTAATTGACCCTTCTAGAGGCCAGAAGTACTTATTTGCGACCAGAAGTGCAAAAGAGCAAGTGTAACCGGAACTCTAGCCAAGCTAGGTATGTTCGGCAAATCATATCATATTCCTTAATTCTGGTATGGCTATTTCTTAATGGTCATACTGTTCTAGTCAAATGGTTAATGGCTTTCCAGAATGCCGTCCCACATAACTCCAAAACCACCCATAAAGCGGAAAGAGACCATGGTTGTGAACCAGTTCCAGTGATAAGTGGAGCGACTACTGGCACTGAGGAGAGTTTGGAAGAGCAAGAGTTATATGCTCTCAGAAAGGAGGTATCCCATCTCTAGGGGCATACCTAGAATGCGCAAGTTATAGATGGGTTTCCGGATCGATTATCCGGAGGCACCCCCCAGCAGACAAGTGGAGTTCACCATTGGCATTATTCCAGGAGGAGGACCGGTATCGAAGGCATCGTGCAGGATGTCACCAAAGGAGTTGCAGGAGCTGAAGACATAAATCGAGGAATTGTTGAAACTCAGTTTCTTCCGACCGAGCGTCTCATCTTGGGGAGCACCCGTCCTACTCGTCAGAACGTGCATCAATTATCGGGATCTCAATCGGTTAACAGTGAAGGACAAGTACCCTCTCCCCAAGATAGACAATTTGTTTAACCAGCTGAGATGAACTTGCGTATTTTCCAAGATCAATTTACGCTCAGGCTATCATCAGCTGAAGATTAAGGAGTCTGACGTAGCCAAGACTGATTTCCGGACGAGATATGGAAACTACGAGTTCGTGGTTATGCCGTTTGGTATGAGTAATGTGCCAAAGGTGTTCATGGACTTGATGAATCAGGTGTTCCATCAGTACTTGGCCCGATTTGTTATCGTCCTCATTGATGACATCTTGGTCTATTCCAAGAGTCTGGAGGAGCACGAGCAACATCTGAGGGTTGTACTCGGCACCCTTAGGCGAGAAAAGCTGTACGCCAAGTTCTTCAAGTGTGAATTTTGGCTTAAGAGAGTGGCATTTTTAAGCCACATCATCACCAAGAGAGGCATAGAAGTGGATCCAGCGAAGATTTCCGCAATTCGGAACTGGTCAGCGCCCAAGAGTCCCACCGAGGTTCGGAGTTTTCTCTGTCTAGCAGGGTACTATCGCAGGTTTATTAAGGGGTTTTTAAAGATTTCCCTCCCCTTGTCCAAGTTGACGAGGAAATCTGTGAAGTTTGAGTGGACGAGTCGTTGTGAGAAGAGCTTTCAGGAGCTCAAGAAGTGGCTTACGACGGCGCTGACTATTCTGGATCCTACTCAAGGTTTCACCATCTATAGTGATGCCTCGAAGCAGGGTCTTGGGTGTGTGCTTATGCAAGATGGCCAAGTCGTCGCGTATGCTTCGAAGTCCCATGAGCAGAATTACCCTACGCACGACATAAAGTTGGCAGCGATTGTGCACGCACTCAAGATATGGATGCATTATCTGTATGGTGGTCGGTGTGAGATCTTTATTGATCACAAGAGTTTGCAGTATATCTTCACAGAGAAGGAGCTCAACATGCACCAAAGGTGATCGTTGGAGCTTGTGAAGGATTATGACTGCAGCATATAGTATCATCCAGGGAAGGCGAACGTTGTGGCAAATTGGCTTGTTCCATCATTCAGTAGAGCCAGCTTATCAGAGAGTTTTCCCGGATGCAGATTGAGGTCGTCGACTCACTTCCTAAGGAGATATCGGGGAGTGTTAGCTCGATGCGAGTTCACCCCATGCTGAGAGATAGAATTCGGCGGGAGCAATCCTGCGATCAGTTCCTTCGTACCTTAGAAGCGAAGGTTCGCGTCGGAGGAATAGAGGGCTTTTATCGAGGCACAGATGGAGCCTTGGAGTTCAGAGGCTGTATTGTTGTGCCAAAAGTCGGGACTTTATGCAAGGAAATCCTGACCGAGGCCCGTAGTGCACCATACCTAGCCCACTCTAGAAGTACCAAGATGTACCACGACTTGAAAAGGTCGTTCTGGTGGCGAGGGATGAAGAGGGATGTAGCAGACTTCGTGAAGAAGTGTTTGGTCTGTCAGCAAGTTAAGGCCGAGCACAAGAGTCCCATAGGTCTGCAACAGCCACTTGAGATACCCAGTTGGAAGTGGGAAGATGTTACCATGGATTTCGTCACAGGACTACCTAAGTCATCCGAATAGCACGACGCAGTTTGGGTAGTAGTAGGCAGGCTGACGAAAGTCGCACACTTTATGCCTGTGACGATGACCATGTCGATGGATCTATTAGCCGAGATACATACCCGTGGGATCATTTGACTCCACGGAGTGCCCATTACGATCATATCCGATCGAGATCCCAGATTCACCAGCAGATTCTGGGAAGTTTGCATGAGGCAATGGGCACCCAGTTGAAGTTCAGTTCGGCTTACCATCCAGAGACAGATGGCCAGTCCGAGAAGACGATCTAGATGCTCAAGGATATGCTCCGAGCCTACAACAACAGTTATCAGGCGTCGATTCAGATGGCCCCCTACAAAGCACTTTACGGCCGCAAGTGTCGTTCACCCCTTTATTGGGATGACGTCGGAGAGCAACGAGTACTCGGTCCGAAGTTGATCAATGAGACAGTTGAGCAAGTAGCCTGGATCTGAGAGAGGCTCAAAACAGCCCAGAGTCGGCAAAAGTCCTCAGCCGACAAGCATAGACGAGAGATGCATTTTGAGCCCAGAGATCATGTCTTCCTGAAGGTTCGACCGATGAGAGGTGTAGTTCGTTTCGGGAAGAGAGGGAAGTCGCATCCTCGCTATATAGATCCGTTTGAGATTCCCAAGCGAGTGGGCAAAGTCGCCTATCGAGTAGTCTTGCCTCCCGAGTTGGCCAGAGTGTATAACGTGTTTTACGTTTCGATGTTATGCCCATACGTGTGCGATCTCGAGCACGTGCTTCAGCACAATGAGATTTAGCTTCAGCCAGATTTGACTTACGAGGAGCAGCCGATAGCAGTATTGGATCGAAAGGTCCTTCGGCTCAGGAAACGAGATGTTCCCCTCGTTCGTATCAGATGGAATCGCCACGGAGATTCAGATGCCACTTGGGAGCGCGTAGCGGATATTAGAGCTCAGTTTCCAGATTTTGAGTTCTGATGTGTACCTAGTTTGTATGTATTTTCAGTTATTGTATTTCCGAGGACGGAAATATTTTTAAGGGAGGTAGATTGTGATAGCCCAGTTCCATTATTAATAAAAGTGGCAGTTTTAGCTCCAAGTTTAAACTAATTCCTTTTATTAATATTGCTCGTTTCGAGTTCCAAGCCTAGTTATTCAGCTATTCAGTTCTAAGTTCTACTTTTAAGTCGAGAGCAATCTCGGTTAACTCCAGTTAGTAACCGAGCCAGTTCAGTTATTAATTCCGGTCCATTTATTTTTGGAAATGGATTTCTTTCAGTCGGGATTAATTATTTCCAGTTGACGAATAACCGAAACTGAGTATGTTTCTATAAATCGTCTAAGTCAAGCTGTGTCCGGAACCGAGTATGTTCGGTCACGAGTTTCGCGCCTAGTTCGCGCCTAGCCAATTCTCGAGCCCTAATAGTGCCGAGTCTTGATCAAGCCCTAGTCGTGCTTGTAGCCATGCCTTAGAATTTTTCTAAGTGCAAGAGTCTTCTAAGTTCCCTCGGCCCTAGTAGTGCCGCGAGTTCGATCATGCGAGTGCTTAGTCGCGCCTCATCATTTCCGAACGCTAGTAGTGCCGGACCTTAGCGATGAATCCTTAGAATTTTTCTAAGTATGAGTTGATCATTATCGAGCCTTAGGAGATATCCCTCGGCCAAGAATAGAAACTGCACCTAGCTCGTGCATGACCCCAAGATTTCTCGCACCAAGGGTTCGCGAGTCGAGCCATGCCGAGAGGTTCCAAGTGTAGCTGGGAGTTTATGGGATTTTTCTAAGTGTTGGAGCTCCTAGGTTCAGCCCTAACTAAGTGATATTCTCGGCCCAAGTGAGTTCATGCGTTGGCCCTAGAAGTGCCGCGCGTCTAGCCCAAGGGCGAGCCTCTAACCGTGCCGAGAAGGCCAAAGTCATGGCCAAGTATTCATGAGAATATTTTTCTAAGTGTTTTGGCACCTAAGTTCAGCAATTAACCTACCCTAGAAGAGTAAGACTCGGGCCAAGACTTTTTCTAGCGCGCAGCCCAGCAGTGCCGCGCCCAGTCCAGGGCCGCGTGTTGTGTTCCTAAATGCTGGGAAACGCAAATTAATTAAACTAAGAATCCCCGTGATTGGGGTTTTCATGTGGTCAACACAGACGAGGAACGATATGTCCATCTTGTCCATCTTCGGTAGAAATAATTTATTAAAATACGAAATTACAACTAAAAAAGAAATTTGTAGTAGTACAATTTATGAAGGAGATGGTGTATAATTGCTTTGGTAGATGTAGACGAATTTATGTTTAGGGTTTCAATGTAATGATGTAAAATTTGAAACGTGAAAAGTCGGCCATCGTGTCTCATCATTGTTTTGACGCCATTGTTTTATTTTTTTAATATATAGCTGATTTTTTTAGATTTACCTGCCGCTTCAACTTTATTACACTGCATTAACATTATTCATGGCACACGACACTACACTTAAATAAATATAATGAAAAATGAGTACATATATAAGTGATCCAAGTCTCCAAGAACTATTAATTTTATTTAATGATTTTATATTTATTAAATAATAGGATAGTTTCGACAAAATTATCATATATTCAGATAGACTATTGTTTATAAATTTCAAACATATTCGGTATTTGTCGTTTTTTTATTTTTTTTTTACCTTTATATTATATCACCCCTATAAGACTGTTATCGAACCGAGTTGTTCACTAACAAAGCTCGTTCGTGTTCCTTCATGTTCAGTAATAGCTGGTTCGTTTGATAACGGCAGTTATAAATTTATATATTACATATAGTATACACATATAATATAATATATAAATATGAATATACATTATAAATTAAATAAAATAACTTGCATGACATTTAAATAAGAAAAGTAAGGTTAACAAACACGATCATGAACAGCTGGTTCGAGTAGATAAACGAACGTTTCGAACCAATAAACGAACGAACACAAACGAAAATTTGTGTTCATTATAAAAGTTTGAACTATTTTTTTTTTGCAAATTTTTATAATGACCATTTTAATTTTTTTTTGGGTTTTAAACCCTTTACCCTAAATCCTATACCTTAAACCCTTTACCATATACCATAAACCCTAAACCATTTACCTCAACCCTATTACTATATGTAAATGTATATACTGCTGTCAAGTCATTAAATGAGATAATTTTGTTAACTATATTTAATTTTAAAAGTAGGAAATAAATGATTGGAAATGATAGATAGTTATAATTAGTTTAGTGTATGAAAAGTATATTAAAGTTGATATGATGTGTAAGAATGATTGATTTGTAATATTGAATTATATGAATAATATTAAAGATAGTGCAGTAGAGGGATCCAGTTACATTTTGACTATGAAATAAATGTGAACAAAATAATTCATAAACAATCAAACCCTTAAATTTTATTACTTGGTCCTAATTATAACAACAATTATTTTAGAATTAATAATTATAAACACAATAGGATATATGAAGTAGCCAAATACGATAGGGTATAACAACTAGCCAAATTACTAGTAAATTAATGAAGTAGCCAAATACAGATTATAGAACAAAATATTAGTATAATATAACACATGTAAGTAACAAGTTTCATTCTAAAATATATAATAATATATATTTTTTGTAACAAAGTAAATAAAAAAAAATCTCATTAATTTTAACAAGTAGCCAAATTACTATATTAATGTGTTTATAATTATTCATTATTGTGTTGTCAGTATATGATATATGACATAACAAAGTAGTTGGGCAAATATGTCCAAATCCCATAACGTGCAACTCAAAACATTCCTGATTGAAGCCTCAAATTCCCAAATTTATTGTCTTCTTAATTAAACTGAATAATTAAAGGTCAACAATAATACAAATGCGAACGAGACAAGCGATTGTGCGTTTTTAATTATTAATTTTAATTAATAAATTATTAAAGCCGAATTAATATATCTCCTTTCATCTCCACCTACCACTTCATCATCTCCTACATAAACAAAACAACACATACAAAAATATGAAACAATTAAAAAAAAATTATCAAAGAATGTTTTTCTTTCTTATGTAATTTTAATGGGAATCATACCAAATCAAACAGTTCAGATAGTAATTTGGCAAACGAACCAAATCGATTAAAAAAAAATTAGCGAACCGAAACCGTATGCTAAATTAATATTCTATTTTTATACACAGGTAAATAATTATATCCATTACAATGCTTAGATATATTATATATTTTCAGATATTAGAATATGCTATTACTATTTAAATTATACTATCAGAATTTCTAAAATTGAGCAATCAAATCACTTCAAAACCGTAATTAATGAGATCATCCTGAAATTACATAGTAGTAATTGGAATACATATAGACACCAACCCCAATCAACCACTAATCTAATCCGACCTTGATAAAATAAATTAAAAATAAATACACGATATACGAAACACTCCACCGCCATCGGTCACACACCCCTTCACATTGGAAACTTTACTCTATATTTATGTGCGATAGGTTTTCAATGAAATACATCTGCTTTTCATTTGATCCTAAAACAAAAGAAGAATTTTGTGTCCAATTAAAATAAATTAAACAATTTTATATGGTATTATGTGATTGAAAAAAATATATATGTTGGAAATTAAATTATTCAAATTGTGATTGCAACACCAAATATGTTAAATTATACACAGATATATCATTTGTGTTCAATTAAAATAAATGAACAATTCTATAAGGTATTATGTTTATTTATTTCATATATAAATCTTCATTATGTAATTATATTATTAATATAGCAGTCCATAACCTATATGAATATCGAATCTTTTGTTCATTGTGTTGCATAACTGTATAAAAATATTAGTTGGAAAAATTAATGTTTTTGGTTTTCGTATGAAAATTCCGAATAGAGATGGTACAAATTTTATTTGGTATGGATAGAAGTGTATTTGAAATACGTTTTAACAAAATCAGTGGCATGAATTTTATTTAGGAAAAAATTGCACCATTCATCCATTAATTATACCTGAGTTGCACTTTCGTCCTTTAATTAATTTTTTTTTTTTTTTACTTTTGGTAATCATTTTGTTTTGGCAATTTTCGTCCAAATCGAGGTTCCGGTGCTCATTTTTGCCGAAAAGCTAATGTGGCACCCAGTCGGATTGTCTGCCACATCAACTTTTCCAGCGCCACATCAGCTTTTCCGGCAAAAATGAGCACCGGAACCTCGATTTGGACGAAAATTGCACCAAAAGTAAAAAAATAATAATTAAAGGACGAAAGTGCAACTCGGATATAATTAGTGGACGAATGGTGCAATTTTCCCTTTCATTTGGTATGGGTATGAAGTCAAATTTTAGGTTGGTCCATTATACAATCAAGTGATATGATTCTCATACTTTATCATATTTCCTTAGTAACTTGCCATAAGATATCGATGATAATTCGACAAATTGGTATGTATTCCTTTTAAAAATCAACAAGATATTTCATTTGAATAAATCATACAAAAATAAATTACTTTAATTAATTAAACCATATAAGTTTTAATATGTAGTATGAATTTGTTTTTAATATATATATATCATCAAAATTGTATTTATTGCAGGACACGTGTCAATACACTATTGGTGAATAAGTGTGGGTGACTCCATAAGTCGAGCCATCCGATGGCTCCATAGCAAAACTGAATATATGCCATACAATAAATACAATATGGACATGTGTCAATACATTAAGTGGTGGATGACTCCATAAGGAAACCATCCAATGGCTCCATAGAATTTTATATATATATATATATATATATATATATATATATATATTGTTATGTTTCTAATATAGAACAAAAATCCTATACTAATAATTTGCCTTAAAAAATCTCAAATTGGATAGAAAAAACATAAACAATAATTAGTTAAAATTTTTTTATTATAAAATTTGTTTGAAAACGTATTTCGACTCAAATCGAATATGTTTGAATATTTTAAAGGAACTGGGTACGAATCAAAAAATGATTTTGTATTCAATTCAATATGAATTCGAATCCGTGAATATTTTAACGAATCTGAATCAAATGACATAGGATTTAGTGATCGAAAAGTAGTGATTGATTTTTTTTGTTCTTTCTTAATTTATAATAATGATCTAATTTATAAAAAGTGCTATATTTATATACCCAAAATGGAATAGAGGACGGAGAGACGATTATCTTCAAATGTATCGGTTCATGATGCATGTTTCATGTAATGTTTTTGATAAACTTGGATCCATAACTTCCACTTCTGAACGACGACAGTATAATGGTCGACATGATTTATGATGCGTTATTTGAATTGAAATTATCATTACTCAAAATTAAACATTCTATTGGTCTAAATTGAATGTTATAAAACATATGTTATGGATGTTTGAAATTAAAATATTTTCTCATAAATTACAAATATTATTAAATAATTTTTGGACTAAAACACTAATAGGATGTTTCCAAAAATACATATAATCATGGTATATTCATGCGTTTTTTACCAAATAAAACTTATCGGTACTATTCACCAAAACTCTAATCTAATTAATACAATCACATTAACATTTATCTTGTACTAAATAAAAGGATAAATTTATATTTCGTGTAAATCAATAACAAGGCATTCACGAGATTATTGGAATTCAAAATCTAAAATGATTTCATACCATATCAATACATAACTATCTATTTCAATCCACTACACCACGTCTCTTATTCATGTTTCATTTTTTTTAAATGTTAAAACAAAACGATATCAACAACACTTGAATTATAATTTATTACGTTAAATCAATTATAAAAGGACAGGTGGAATACGAATCGACAAAAACTTACACATTGATATCAACTTCTTCTGGCGTGAAATACGAGTAATATTGTTGTACAATCAACACATCACTGTTGTCTTCAGAAGATTAAACAAAATGGCAAATCATGAATCGAACGATGGCGAGAAAAATTATTTCGATAAAAAATTTCACGATATGGCGTTCATTTCGTTGGAAGATGCAGAAAAATGGTACGTAAATTATGGAAGAAATAAAGGGTTCGATGTTCGCAGATCAAGCTGCAAGACTACAAAGGAAGGTGTAGTGAAGAACAGGCAATGAGAATGTTCTAGTGCAGGTTATAGAAGAAAAATTTCAGAAGGAAAACAAATAAAAAGAGAAACGCCAAACACGAGATGTGGTTGCGGGGCTACATTCCGTGTTGCACTTCACACTGAAGGGGATGTTGAATTGTACAAGGTCACCAAATTTGAAGATTCACACAATCATCAGTTGGAGAGTGCCGAAACAGGACATCGTCTGAAGTGTAATAGGTAATAGTTTTCTACACAATTACATTGCGAATATATTTGTTTTTTTATGTTATTATTATTTTTTTACGGAAATAGTTATAACAATTGTAATTTCTGTTGTAGAAAAATTACGGATGCTGAAAAAGAATTGCTGACGACAATGAATGATGCCAACATTTGAACATATCAGACCTTAAATTATATGGAAGAAATGTCCGGTGTTGGTGTACATTACAAAAAGAAGAAAAATGCATACAACTTCCTCATGAAGACAAGAATTGATACAATGCGAGCAGGTGATTTAAATATTGCACTTGCTATGCTTGAAGGTGTGAGATCAATGATGATCAATTGATAGTGGAAACCACTTGTGACGATGAAGGAGGATTGACGAAACTTTTCTGTTCGGATTGGTTTTTTGCAATCATCATATTCGCTTTTTGGTGATGTTCTCATTTTTTACAGCACATACAAGACTAACACATACAAATTCCCTTTGGTCATATTTTCGAGAATAGATAACCACCTAAATAGCACAATTTTTGGTGGAGCGTTGCTGCATAATGAGACATCTGAATCGTACGTATGGTTGCTGACTACATTTATTGCTACAATGAAAGGGAAGATGCCGGCCACCGTCGTCACGGATCAAGATGAGGCCATGCGTTCCGCGATAAAGAAGGTCTTACCACACGCTATACACAGGCTATGTGCATGGCATCTGCAGAAAAATTGTGTACAGCGAGTGAAAGTGCAAGAATTTTGCAAAATCATGGGGAAATTCCAAATGAAAACTTGAACTCTGGAGGAGTTTGAAAGTGAAAGGGAATTACAAACAGTAGCTCATGGTGTAGCAGACAACCAGTGGGTTAAAGATACATATAAACGGAGACATCAATGGTGTGACGCTAATCTTCGGGGGAATTTTATGGGGATGACCCAAACAACACAAAGAGTCGAATCTTTGAATGCACTCTTCAAGAATGAGGGTCAATCGAGTAGCACAATTACAGAGCTGCTTAAAACTTTCCTTCGGATCGTTCAGTCCTTGCGGTCCACTTTTCTCAGAAGCAAGAAGACTCGGAGATGAATCCCTCAAATATTCCTCAAGCAGCACCACTTCACAGGATTCAAGTAAAACTTGCTGAAGTTTATACATGCTCAGTTTTTGTAAAAGTTCGAAGGAAAATTGATGATGAGCACAACAATATTTTATTTGAGAAGAATATTTATGACGGTGGGTTAACTGTCTTCAAAATGGAAAAATATGGTTCACCGTAACGAAGGCTGAGGTCGGTGGAAGTAAATTTAAATAAAGGCAAAATTATATGTGATTGTAAAATGTTGGAAACCGATGGCCTGCCATGTTGTCACCTGTTTACTGCGCTGAAGAACTTGCATGTTCAGGGGGTGTAGTTTTATTTACCGGAGAAGAATCAAAAGATTCGAACATCGGGTCGTGTTCTCAAGGAAGGTTAGCCGGACTATTTTGTATGTTTATTCGATCACAAAAACGAAAATGTTCCTAAACACTCTAATTCGATTTGTAGGTTTTGATTATAAACTAATAAAATGGAAATGAGCTATTTAAATGTAGCAACTAAAAAAAAAATACAATTCAAGAAGATAAGTGTAGTTCCAAATATAAATAAACAAGCTACAATGATGAAGATAATTCCAAGAGATGTAAATAGCTAGGGTATCGGGGACAATCGCCTTCGGTTTTACATAAATTTGACGGCAGTCAACCACTCGGTTAAAAGGCTCGATTAACTAACTCATTTAGCGGTTTATCCTCACTAACTCTCGTAATATGCGGAAAAACATAAAAGAGTAAATTAATGAGACAATTAACACATAGACAATACGTTTCCGGACATGTCTACTCTAAACGAGCCAATTTCTACCAATTTCGCTCCTCTCGGTTTTGAAATCAATTGTATAGATTAAAGTGGTGATCAAGCATTCAATCATAAAATGAGTAAAACTCGCAAAGATTGAGTAATTGACATGCTCATAAACAAGAACGAATCAAAACAATCATCCCCTAACCCTAGCTAGATGATTAGTTGTTCATAATAAGTTTATCATAAACATTCACATTAGAACAAGCCATCTTTGACATAGATAAAATGAAATAGATAACTTACTTGTAATGTGAAATCCACAAGAGCAAATGCAAACTTAATGTTCCATACAACAATGTTCTCCAAAACCAAATACAAACTCCAAAAACAAACATAGGAAAAGTAGAATAAAAATGGTGAAAAGAAGTAAAATAATGGGAAAGAAGATGAAATGTGCCTTCCATGCTCAAGAGAGCATGTTCTTATAGCCCCCAATCCCCATTTTCAGGTGAGTTTTGTCCCCTAAGTGCTCCACTACCGACCCTTTCCAACTCATGCCATGTTTGAAGGGAAAAGAAATTCTGAGTTGCTGCCAGCCTGGGTTAGCGGCGCTAACCCTCCATAGCGCCGCTATGGCGCCGGGGTTAGCGGCGCTAACCAGCCTTAGCACCGTTAAGGTCTGAATGCCCTCAGCCTCTGGCTTCGTTAACATTTGATAGCGCCACTAAGGAGCTAGGCATAGCGGCGCTAAGCCTCCTTAGCGGCGCTAAGCTCCCTGAAACTCCACTTTCTGATTTTTCGAGCCCGTTTCACTCGGCTAGCTTGTCTCGGGTACTTTTCGAGCCCTAAACCCTAAACCCTAAACAACCTAAAATGGGGAAAACGGCCAATAAAATGCCAATAAAAATAACAACAAAAATAGGAAAAACAACTTCCCCACACTAAAACCTTTGTTCGTCCCGAACAAAAAGAAAAAGAAAACACACAAATGCGCAAAGATAATGGTTTCAAGCAAAACTAATCTCAAACGAATCAATTAAACCAAGAAGAATTCAAATGATCACAAGAATACACCTCAACTAATAGCTTGGTTATTTTGAAAAACATAGACTCTCAAGTGCAATATCATATATGCCTCACTCAATTTCTTTTCGCAAATATCAATGGGTACGCTCAAATTGGTCATCGATCGAATCAATCATAAATTTTCCTATCGTCCAACTCTTACTCTAAAACAATCAAATCTATGCAATAGTGAATCAAGAGGACCTTTTAGGGATGTAAGTAGGCTCTTTGGATCGGGTCGGATAAATATAGGGTAAGTGGCTAAATAAAAATCGAATTTGCTTCATTCCCTCACCTAACCATGAGCATAAACTTTCCCGGTTGTCAAACATCAACTGTTTTCTCCCATATTTTCAAGACCAATATGCTATCCTCATTATTCACAATTGTTTTATAATCACAACCTTAGGATATTCATTTTCCCTTTGGTTTCATTTAGATTTTATATATATATCATCAATATATACAACACCAATACTAATCACCTCCAATTCTCCACAATACCATTCGCAACTCAAAATATCATCATCACGAGGTTATTAATAAAGAAAAAACNATCATCAATATATACAACACCGATACTAATCACCTCCAATTCTCCACAATACCATTCGCAACTGAAAATATCATCATCACGAGGTTATTAATGAAGAAATAACAAATACGGCTCAAAGGGGATGACTAGCGGATATTTTTTACAAAAGATAAGGGTAATACAAAAAAAATGCTTCAATCATATTCACATCACACAAATTCGACTATTCATTTCAAAATAGACTCAAGGCAAATCCTAATTGACAACAATTTAGACCAATATCTCACAAGAAAAGAAACGAACATGGCTCAAAACTCACACGGAAAAATATTTGTCAAACAAAACAACCAAGCATTTCATCGAGATATATCACTTATTAACATCGTCGCAAATTCTTAACTTAATCAACCGTTATTGACTAATCCCACAATTTACCAATAGTCCAAACTCATAAAGACACAACAAACATAATCCTACAAACTAAACCGGTCCATCAAGCAAGAGAAATGAAATAAAAACAATCCTAAGAGAAAACTACACCAGGTAAATCATATAGTCACGTAAAACACGCAAAAACTCCCCCACACTTAGAATGAGACAATGCCCTCATTGTCAATCTGAAGTATAAGAAAGTTAACTACACAATCAACCGACTCGAAAATAAAATGAAATGTACAAAAAGAAAAAGAAAGGGAAAGAAAGACGTACAAAGCACAGTGATAAATCACTATGCGTCCGATGGTAGAGGTTGTGAAGGTGGTGGCTGAGAAGGGTCGCTGCTCCCGGCACTCCAACGGGTATCCCACTGGCTGAAATGGGAATCCCAAGTGGTCCACTGTTGGTATTGCCGATTCGTCCAAGTATCCCATCTGCCGTCATGAGCTGTCCAGTGGGCGTCGTTGGTCTGGACAAACTCATTCCACTGACGAGTCTGTTCCGCCCACTGCTCGTCATTGGCTTTCACGAATGATGTCCAACGGGCCTTGTTCTGAGCCTCATACTCGGTAAACCAAGCTGGAGCAGTCGAATGAGAAGACGCACCCGCGTACTCGTCCCCCAACGGAAGAGGCTGGATGGTGTCATCAGCAGGGTGTACGTTGGCTTCGTCATCATCCCCGTCACCGTTGTGAGTATCTACTGGATCGGGACCGGTTGAAGTACCAGCTATTGAAGGATGGGGCCAGGGCAAACCATTCGCCTTACAATATGCCTCATAAGCTTTCCACTTGTAGACGTGGCGTGCATGTGTGTTGTCGTCAAGGAAATCATCATGGTGGAGATCCCTCTCCGAAAACCATTTGGCGAGGTATTTGGGCTCGTCAACCGGTACTCCAAAATGATCAGCCAACTTTGTCACCACATGCCCCAAAGTCGGACCACGTCTCGTATCATTGCATATGTCATAGAGGGACTCCTTGAGGTACTGGAGCATGGTAACTGGTTTGTCGTTCGTGATCAATGACAGAATGAACACTTGCTCCGCACTCACCTTGTTGGGCTCTTTCTTCCCAAAGATCATGTGAGAGATGTACTGTAGAATCACCACATGAGCCAAGTTGGTAATTAAACCCGACGATGCTCCCTGCTTATTGTATTTTTCGCACGGGGAAATTTGTGCCCAATGTGGATCGACCTGAAATCCTTGGGGACTGAGACATGTCGGAATGGTGGGATCAAATTTGTAGACGAGCCTCTGATAGTCCGTGATCTCGTCCGTAGAACAAACTTTGAAAGGGACACCGTGGAGTTGAGCGAAGTTTTGTACATCGGCTGTCGGGTCAGGATTAGCGCTCGTGGAGGCAGCCGCCTTGGATTTCAAAGTCGCGGGAGCCTTTATCTTCGATCGAGTGCCTGCTCCTGCCATCGTTCTTGGTTCGAGAATTTTATCAAACACGTATCGTGCGGGATTGAGCTTGAAAATGGCGGCAGCAGTTTGAAATGGTTCGACCTTGGAGTAGGCCTTCTCTTGCCTCAACACGCACCATATCAAAGGTATGGAAAGCTATCGGTACCTTTTAAAGTAAATTTAATAGCAATTGTGAGCTAGGGTTGGAGGAGCTCGTGATGGCTGAAGGAGATGAGTGGGGGCAGAGTGGATGGTAGGTGGTGGTCGACGAAGCAGTCAGTAGTGGACTCAGCAGGTGAGTGAATGGTGGTGGTTGAGGGAGCAAGTCGGTTGGTCGAAAATTGGGATGGTTGTAGCTTGTTCGAATGTGGCTGAAGGGAGAGATGAGCGCGTTGGTGGTTGATTGGCAGTGGCTGGAGAGTGTCGATGGGAGGTCGCCGGAGGTTGGTGGTCGAATTTTTCGCTGGAGATGAAGAGTGAAGGTCGGTGGTCGGATTGGTGTCGCGGAGGATGAGTGCTCGAGAGATTGTTGTTTGTGTGAGAACTGAAGGACCGATGTCGATTTTTTTATAAGGTCTGGGGGGTTAGCGCCACTAACAAAAAAAGCCCGGCACTCTCTGGCTTCGCCATCTTTCGATAGCGCCGCTAACATTCGCGCCTTAGCGGCGCTAACCTTCGATTTTTCATTTGGGGCTGTTTAAATCGGGAGGTTCGCGGCCTGCCGGATGGTCTCGCGACCCGCGGTGAAGAGATGTACCGCGGCCGCGACTTCAAAGAGCATAAAACAAATTTCTGACCTCGCTGGTCGTGGCCGACCTCGCGTCCCGCGGCGAAGAAACCTTCCGCGGCCGCAACCTTCCCCACGGCCGCGACTTGAAAGAACAGAAAAACTGAGGCGTTTCGCGACCTGCTTCGCGACTCGCGACTAATCTCGCGTCCCGCGACGTACCTCGCGGCCCGCGGCGAGCAATTTTCGGATTTATATATATATATATAGATATATAATATGTACAAGGGTGCTCGATTTATTGCCGTGAGCTCGGCACTCTCGCGATCAAGTATACTGTGGTTAGTCGAGATTCACGGTCTCGACGCTTCGCTTCGATTTCTCCTCCAAAGTAAGGCTTGACTCTTTGTCCGTTCACAACAAATAATTCGCCGGTAGATAGGTTCCGAAGTCGGACGGCCCAGAAAGAAAGAACTTCGTCAATAACAAATGGGCCGCTCCACCGGGACTTAAGTTTTCCCGGGAATAAACAAAGTCGGGAATTGAAGAGGAGCACTTGCATGCCCGGTACCAACTCCTTCCAGATAATCCGAGCATCGTGGAGTCGTTTGATCTTGTCCTTGTAAATCTTCGAATTCTCATACGCCTCATTCCTCAATTCTTCGAGTTCCGAGAGCTGCAAAATTCGCTCTCTTCCGGCGGTATCAAGATCAAAGTTCATCTTATTGCCCAAAACGCCTTGTGCTCGATCTCAATCGGGAGGTGGCACGCTTTTCCGTAGACGAGCCGGAACGGACTCATCCCCAAAACTCCTTTGTACGCTGTCCGTTGGGCCCATAACGCATCGTCAAGTCGACTTGACCAATCCTTCTGGGACAAGTTCACTGTTTTCTCCAAAACAGTCTTGATTTGTCGGTTGCTCGTCTCGGCCTGGCCCGACGCCTGTGGATGGTATGGGTTAGCCACCTTGTGTGAAATGCTATACTGCTTCATCAGCTTCTCGAAAATACGGTTGCAAAAATGCCTCCCACCATCACTCACAATAGCCCGAGGAAATCCGAACCTACTTAGAATATGTCCTCGCAAAAACTTAATGAGCACATTAGCATCACATGTCCTTGTGGGGATCGCCTCAACCCATTTGGACACGTAATCTACTACAAGTAATATATATTCAAAACCACAAGATTTGGGAAATGGTGCCATAAAATCAATGCCCCAAACATCAAAAATTTCAATCTGAAGGTTGTTAACAAGGGGCATCTCATTTTTGGAACCAATGTTCCCAATTCGTGGACATCAGTCACAAGATTTGCAAAAAACATAAGCGTCTTTAAACAAGGTCAGCCAGAATAGACCTGACTGGAGAACCTTGAAAGCAGTCTTTCGACCACTAAAATGTCCCCCACACTGAAGCTCATGGCAGAAGGTCAGGACTCCAGTTGCACAATACCACAAGACAAATAATTCACAATATCCGCATACCAAGGGTTAGAAGTCAGTTCATTCGCATGCTCGTATGGAAAATTATCATTAATAACATGATGCTCAAGCAAGGAATGAGAATGATCAGCCCGTATAATGCGGGACAAGTGATCACCTACAACATTACGCTTTTCTATCCCGAATATCAACATCAAACTCTTGCAACAATAAAATCCACCGAATAAGCCTCGGCTTTGATTGAGTTTTATTCAAACGATACTTTAAGGCTGCATGGTCTGAATGTATTATCACTTTAGACCCTAAAATATAGGATCTAAATTTTTCAAGAGAAAAAACCACAGCTAGAAGTTCTTTTTCGGTGGTTGTGTAATTTAGTTGGGCTCCATTAAGGGTCAAACTAGCATAATAAATCACTCGAAGTAATTTATCGACTCGTTGACCCAAAACGGCTCCCACGGCAAGATTTGATGCATCACACATAATCTCAAAAGGCAAAGACCAGTCAGGAGCAATCACAACAGGAGCAGTCACAAGCTTATTTTTCAAGTCATTGAAAGCACTCAAACAAGCATTATCAAAATTGAAAGGCACATCTTGACTAAGCAAGTGACACAACGGCTGGCTAATTTTTGAAAAATCTTTTATAAATCTCCTATAGAAACCAGCATGGCCCAAAAAACTCCTAACGCCTTTCACATTCACCGGAGGGGGGAACATCAACTTTTTCTTTATCAACTTCAATCCCCCTACTAGACACCAAATGGCCTAGTACAATTCCACTCTTAACCATAAAATGACTCTTTTCCCAGCTCAAAGTTAAGTTCTATTCAATGCAACGTTCAAGGACACGAGATAAGTTATGGAGACAGTGAGAAAATGAATCACCAAAGATAGAAAGTCATCAATAAATACCTGAAGGCAATCCTCGAGCATGTCGGAAAAGATGAAGAACATGCACCTCTAAAAAGTTCCTGGTGCATTGCATAAGCTAAAGGGCATCCGCCTGAAAGCAAATGTGTCGAATGGGCATGTGAAGGTGATCTTCGGTTGGTCCTCGGGTGCTATGGCTACCTGGTAGTAACCAGAAAGTCCATCTAGGAAGCAATAGAATTGGTGGCCAGAGAGACGGTCGAGAATTTGATCGATGAATGGCAGCGGGAAATGGTCCTTCTTTGTCACGGCGTTAAGTCGCCGGTAGTCGATACACATCCTCCACCAGGTAGTGATGCGGGTGGGGATCATTTCCTTCTTCTCGTTCTCGATAACGGTGATGCCCCCTTTCTTTGGCACCACATGAATGGGGCTAACCCACTCACTATCGGCAACCGGAAAAATAATCCCCTCCGAGTGGAGCTTGAGGATCTCCGTCTTCACAACCTCCATCATGTTAGGGTTAAGCCGCTGTTGGCTATCCCGAAAGGGTTTGGCACCTTCTTCTAAGACGATGCGGTGCATACATGTGAAGGGACTTATGCCTTTGAGGTCTCTAAGGCTCCACCCGATGGCTTTATGGTTCTTCCGAAGCACTTCAAGTAACTTGCTTTCTTCCTCCCAGGTGAGCTCGGCGGAAATGATCACCGGCTTTTGCTCCTTGTCATCAAGGAACACGTACTTGAGGTGACGGGGCAGTTCTTTGAGCTCGAATGTGGGAATGGTTCGTGTGGTGGGCTGGTCGGTTTCACATAGGTCAATGGTCGGCTCGTCGTCATCATCGAGATCAGGAAAGTTCCTTTCTTCAAACTCCCGTATGGCCACTGCTTCAATAAAAGGATCAGTTACATCAACAAATGTGCACTCCTCAACAAAATTCACCGAAGATGAGGATGTGGCTTCCCCGACGGAGATAGACACGGACTCGCCCAAGACCATCATCTTGAGGGTCCCGTTCTTCACGTCGATGAGGGTGTTGGTGGTGGCCATGAATGGTCTCCCAAGAAGGATGGTGTGATCCTTCCCGTTCTCGTGCACGTATCCCACATCTAGAATGACAAAGTCTATGGGAACAATAAGCTCCCCCACACGTACAAGCACGTCTTCCACCACCCCCTTGGGATATCGAATAGACCGGTCGGCAAGTTGGAGGCACATACGAGTTGGTCTCAAGTCCCCGAGACCGAGCCGCTGAAAATCGAGAATGGCATAAGGTTGATTCCGGCCCTGAGGTCAAGCATCCCCGAAGTCTTTGAAAAATTTTACATACGACGGCATATTTTTTACCATGTCAAGAAGTGGTAAGTTGACGTTGACTTTGGAAAGCATGTTGTAAAGGTCCCTGAATTGCTTTTCTTGCTTTTCGTCCCGAAGTTGACCCAGAAAAGGGATGCGTGGTTTAAATGGATTCGAGGACTTGTGTAGAATTGAGCCCTCCACCGGCTTTTTTGAATTGGCCTGTGCTCTCCTCAACGTCATCTCCTTTCTCCCTGGGCTGGTTGGTCGGCTCAAGTTCCTCTGTCTCGGGCATTTTCACGTGGTTGTCGACGACTTTTCCACTCCTCAACACGGTGATCGCCTTTTCTTGCTCAGGTTGGCTCGGAAGCTTCCCCTTCTCGGATTCGGCCTCCGAATTTCCAACTCTCGTGGCAAGTTGGCCAATTTGTGTCTCCATACGCTTGATGGTCGATTCTTGGTTCGTCATAAATTGGAGGATTTTGTCTAACTTGTCGTCTTGAGTGAGCGAGCTAGGACCGGCCCATTGGTGTTGCATTCCTCCTATCGGGCCTCTTTGCGGTTGTTGATGTTGAGGGTAGTTTGGTCGCATGTGTTGTTGTGGAATGAAGTTGGGATGGTTTTGTTGTTGTATGTAGTTCGGTCGGGGTTGTTGGGTGCTGTTGTTGTTGGACCACGAGAAGTTGGGGTGATTTTTTCACCCCGGGTTGTAGGTGTTCGAGTAAGGGTCGTTGGCCGGTCGGTTTTGGTACCCTTGAAGGGCGTTGGCATCCGCATATTGCTCCCCGAAGTCTTGGTCGAAGGCCGCCGGGCATACCTCGGATCGGTGCCCGTGGACTCCACACGTTCCGCAAGCTTCCACCGCCATAGTTTGCGCCGGCTGGACGCTTCTTGCGTTGAGAAGCCTCATTTGCTCTGTGAGCTCGGCTATTTAGTGAGCTATCATGTCTTTTCCGGGGGCCACCTCGTTCACCATCGTTTTCTTCCCTCGGCTGCTCTTTTGAGACGAGTTAGCACTCATCGTCTAAAAAATTTCCATCATCTCCTCGGCCGTCTTTGCCCCGATGTCTCCACCGGCCGCATTGTCCACCATGTACTGCAGGTTTTGGTGGAGGGAGTCGTAGAAGCTGCTCACCAATAGACCGGGTGGAAAGTTGTGGTGAAGGTCTTTGAAGCGTTCCCACGCCTCATGGAGTGGTTCGTGTGGCTGTTGGGTGAAGGAGACGATTTGCGATCGGAGCTCTTAAGTCTTTTGATGGGAATAATACCTCCCGATGAACTTCGAATACACTTGCCCCCAAGTAGTGAGGGAATCGGGAGCAAGTGTCATAAACCAAGCCTTAGCTCGGTCTTTAAGTGTCTCAGGGAAGCACCTCATTTTAAGTTGGTCCTCATTGAGTCCGTGGAGTGGGAAGGTTTGAAGGACATTGTAGAACTCACAGATGAAATGGAGTGGATCTTCGTTGGGAAGACCATGAAAGGATGGGAGTTGGTTGTAGTGTATCGTCTTGAGCTCGTAATTCCGAGCCGCCGGTCCCAATTGGATGCACGAAGTCACCGGTCCAATCACCGGTTGGGCTAAGTCCCAGAGAAGATATCGCGGGGGATTGTTTACTTCCTCTTCTTCGTGTCGGGCCATCTCGCCTTGCTTGTCGGAATTTGATGGTTCGAGAGAAAGGTTGGAGAACAATTCTCGTAAATCCTCGTTGATGGATTTGTTGCTTGGAATGAGTACACGACCACTCCTAGTACGCATACAAAAACAACAATACGTTACGAGCACCCGTTAACAAAAAACAGCAAATGACAAACGCCCCGAAAATACTACTACTACTCGGAAAATAAAACAAGAAACAAAGAGAAACACATAAACGAGAAAATCACAAGAATTAAGCAAAACACGAAAATAAACGAATAGACGCACGAAATAATTCCTAAACCTTCTCCGGCAACGGCGCCATTTTGTTGTAGTTTTATTTACTGGAGTAGAATCAAAAGATTCGAACACCGGGTCGTGTTCTCAAGGAAGGTTAGCCGGACTATTTTGTACGTTTATTCGATCACAAAAACGAAAATGTTCCTAAACACTCTAATTCGATTTGTAGGTTTTGATTTATACTAATAAAATGGAAATGAGCTATTTAAATGTAGCAACTAAAAAAAAAATACAATTCAAGAAGATAAGTGTAGTTCCAAATATAAATAAACAAGCTACAATGATGAAGATAATTCCAAGAGATGTAAATGGCTAGGGTATCGGGGACAATCGCCTTCGGTTTTACATAAATTTGACGGCAGTCAACCACTCGGTTAAAAGGCTCGATTAACTAACTCATTTAGTGGTTTATCCTCACTAACTCTCGTAATATGCGGAAAAACATAAAAGAGTAAATTAACGAGACAATTAACACATAGACAATACGTTTCCGAACATGTCTACTCTAAACGAGCCAATTTCTACCAATTTCGCCCCTCTCGGTTTTGAAATCGATTGTATAGATTAAAGTGGTGATCAAGCAATCAATCATAAAATGAGTAAAACTTGCAAAGATTGAGTAATTGACATGCTCATAAACAAGAACGAATCGAAACGATCATCCCCTAACCCTAGCTAGAAGATTAGTTGTTTATAATAAGTTTAACATAAACATTCACATTAGAACAAGCCATCTTTGACATAGATAAAATGAAATAGATAACTTACTTGTAATGTGAAATCCACAAGAGAAAATGCAAACTTAATGTTCCATACAACAATGTTCTCCAAAAGCAAACTTAGGAAAAGTAGAATAAAAATGGTGAAAAGAAGTAAAATAATGGGAAAGAAGATGAAAGGTGCCTTCCATGCTCAAGAGAGCATGTTTTTATAGCCTCCAATCCCCATTTTCAGGTGATTTTTGTCCCCTAAATGATCCACTACCGACCCTTTCCAACTCATGCCATGTTTGAAGGGAAAAGAAATTCTGAGTAGCTGCCTGCCTGGGTTAGCGGCGCTAACCAGCCTTAGCGCCGCTAAGGTCTGAATGCCCTCAGCCTCTGGCTTCGTTAACCTTTTATAGCGGCGCTAAGGAGCCAGGCATAGCGGCGCTAAGCCCCCTAAAACTCCACTTTCTGATTTTTCGAACCCATTTCACTCGACTAGCTTGTCTCAGGTACTTTTCGAGCTGGATATCCCGAAACCTGAAATCGCACCACCACGAAAAACAAGGAAAAATAGGAAAAACATAACAAGAATACTACAAACACCAAAATAACAATGAAAACACACGAAACGACTAAATGGATCCTAATAAACGACCTAAAATGGGGAAAACAACCAATAAAATGTCAATAAAAATAACAACAAAAATAGGACAAACAGGGGGTACCACAACAATGCATAATTCCTAGGTGGACGACCTTAGCAGGAAAAAATCTGAGAGAAAATGATCCATACCGCAAAAGGTGTTTCGAAACTGACATGTGTTCCAAGGAGTCTAACGAAGTCAGTACGTCAAATAATGTGAAAAAAGTTCGAAGTGCAGTTCAGAACCGAGACAATAAAGAAGAAGCCAATACAGGAACCTCAAAAAATGATTTCACAAATGGATCAATAATTAAGGATCCTGCGAGAGGGTAAATAAACAATGAAAAGACAGGCGACCCACGTATGGCTAGATCTAGAGGCGCACCGCCATCACAAAGACAAAGTTGCAAATCATGCAGGTACGAACATAATGCCATATATTACACGTTCTATTTTTACTACATGTAATTATAAAAAAAAAAAAAAAAAAAAAAAAAAAAAAAAAAAAAAAAAAAAAAAAGGAAAAAACTGAGTATTTTATGTACAAGTAATGATAACGAACTGATTGTTCTTGTAGCGAACTCGGCCGTAAGACAACCACTTGTCAATAAAAAAAATGAGTACCCAACCATCACAGTCTTTTGTTGGTAAAGAGAACTCATTTTGCAATCCAGATGTAAGTCAGGATACGGGACTTGAAGACATTGACCCAATTGGAAGTCATGGTCAATGAAGAAGGACCAAATCAGAACTGTAGTAGGAATTGTTGTAGAATTGGATTTATCAAATTGTTGTAAATTTGTTTTTATGTCTTTAATTTTTTTCAACAACATTCTACTTGTATTGATCAATCTTCATTTGAGTTAAAGTTATCAATGTTGCTCATCTATTTTTATACATATAATATTACAGGTGCTGCAATATATAAAGCTAAAGCAATCCTAATCTAACACGGTAGATTTTTAGGGATTGATAAACGTATTACAACTTAGCCAAACGACTCTTTCCCATACAACTGCACTTTTGTCTTCATGCACACATTAGAGTTTCATCCCAGGGTTGTGTCCTTATGCATGCTTTGATCATAATGATCAATGGCTGAGATGAAAGCCATATCTGCATGTGGATGATTTCAAACATTCCCCCTCATTTCGAATCCAGGTATCTGAAAAATGTTCAATTTGCTCCTCAACCTGGTGAAGAATTGCAAGCTTAAAGGTTTGGTGAAGATATCAGCAACTTCATCAATAGATGAAAAATGCTGGACTATTAGACTGCGACTTGCTACTTGCTGTCTAACAAAATGTATATCAATTTCAATATGCTTTGTTCTAGCATGCCGCACAGGATAGGTAGCCAAAGCAATTGTGATAAGAGTGACACTGAGATATTTGCGAGTAATCTCTTGACTGCTTTCCAGTGTTCATCTAAAGGAGCTGACATAAATTGGCTAACTTTATTCACATTGCTTTCCAGGCCTTGAAATGGTTCTGTAAAGAGTATTGTGAGCAATGGGATTTCCCTTGTGCTTGGAGTATATAGTTTTCCTATCATCTTTCCCTCTGCCACCACTACACGATCTTTAAGGTCCTGCAACAGTCATTTGAAAGAGTTCAAAGTTCACTAAAGCTTTGAATTATGAACAATTTGGGAAACATATAGGAGATTAAACTTATAGGACATCTTGGAGTGTGATAATATAATTACTGCCAAATTTGCCTATATGTGTGATCTTTTACATAGTTCAAACAATAAGGTAAACACAAATTTGTGTGTGCAATGTGGTACGTTTGGACAAATAGGATTTCAAATCAAAAAGTGTGATACATTACTCAACACCAAAAATAAGTAAGAAAACATGATTTATATCTGCAATACAACTCATGAATGAAGTCAGTCCTGCAACACTTAATAATACTTTAATGGGACTCAAACTTGAACATGAATTCTATCAAGTATAGAACGTGACTATTGAAAGTCCTACTATTCATCCAGACACCGAGGAGGCTCTCCATATCATTTAGAACAACATTACATGAGTACATGACTACTCAGAAAAAGGGTATTCGTTAAGACATATCATCGAACAAATAATGTGCTTGTTAAAGATAAGACAACAATATCAAAGAATTTTCGTGCTTAACACCCACAACCCCAATTCATATGACTAATCAGACTAGCGGTCCTGTTTAAAACATTACGCCAAACATCCAAACACAATATCATTGATAGAAGTCATGTTCTTAATAACACGCATACTACACACACATCCAAACATTATTGGTAATAATCATAGATTATACATTACGAATGCACAACAAAATGAATAGGGAGTAATATGAATAACAGAATGAAGAACACGAAGAACTGATTGGTAAATATAATTAATGAAGAACACAAAAGCTCATATCGATTAGTTATTCACCTTCAGCTCTGGGTGTGAACAATTGATCGTGTGTGTGTGCAGGTTCATCGCTAGGTTGCACAGACATTGAAGAAGAATTCTTCGTTGTGATTGAAGATAATATAAGAAGATAATCGCCCAGAGAATAATTATCGAGAACGAAGATGTTATTTTGGGTTTAAATGTGATAGGTTAATTCATATGCAATTTATGAAGGGTGTTGTTATTTGTCACCCCAAATTACTACTTGTCGCCCGAAAAAAATATTAAAAAATTGTAAGTTTACAAAAATATCCTTGTGGTAAAAAAATGTTAATGGAAAAAATGTATTCAAACGTCTAACAACAAAGCTCGGAAGTCAAAGAAACGTCTAGAAGCTAAGCTTGGCAGTCAAAGAAACGTCTAGCAAAGAAGCTCTGTAATATCCCTCTCAGTTATTTAGAAAGTAACAGTTTTAGTTCCAAGATTTAGGTAATTTCGAGGCCAAGATATGCAGTTATCGGTTCGAAATTAAGAGTTGATCAAGGAACTAGCCACACGAGTCGTGTGAGAAGCTACACGAGTCGTGTGAAGACACACGAGTCGTGTGAGAAGGCACATGAGTCGTGTGGGAGGAGATAAGAATGAAAGTTAGCTTCGGCTTTTTCACACGAGTCGTGTGACAAGCCCACGAGTCGTGTGGAGCCACACGAGTCGTGTGACCGACAGTAAGGTTTGATCATTGAGAATCCGATTGTAATCTCAACCAGAGGCCATTTTTTATGATTAATTATGTTTTTGATGAGTATACAAGTTAATCATAAAATAGTTTATGATTAATTAAGTTTATAAGTTTAAATTGTTTATTATGTTCATTTCTACACTCCATTATGATGTCTTGCCAATTTATGCCTATAAATAGAGGCCTAAAATACAGAGTTTTTACACAAAGTTAAGTACCAAAAGTGATATAAGAGTGTAAGAGTGATAAGTAGTAGAAACTTTGGAGAAGTGAAGAATTTGAAGTAAAGAATCAAGTTTTTACTCTAGCAAGAAGGAGGTAATTTACTTATCTTAAAGTTACATGCTTAAGTTCATGTTTTGATAATGAGTTTACATGTTTATAAGTATATATATCATGATGTAGAAGTTGAGTTTATAATTGATTCTATGAATACAAAGAGTTAAAGTTGTTCAAGATCAATTATATGATATATGTGCTTGATTTGATGAGATGTTGATAAAGATATGAATAAGCTGGAAAAGTATGATTTAAATTAATAATTCTTATGTAAAAGAGGAGTACATGAGAACAAGAATTAAGTGATTTGGCAAAGTATAGCTTGAGTTATGAATTTTTTAAGTTGAACATGCAAGATGAAGTTTATGTTCACTATGACTTTAAATTCTAATAACTTGATGTAAATGCATGATAAAATTATGAAATTTTTATGACATGTCTAATTATGAGTTGAGATTATGACTGTTAAATTTCATGATTTGAAGATGAGAAATGAATGAGTTATGATAATTACAAGGCATATATATAAAGATGAGTATATATATGCTAGAATATTCATGATATGATCAAGTTGTTAAAGTGAGATTATTATGATCAATTCTCATATAAGTGATGAACAATTTGGCAAAGTTTTAGTTTAATATGTTGAGTATATAATCTTATAAAGATTGTATTAAGTATGACATATTAATATCATGATTAAATGTTATGATTAAAAGTTGAAGTATGAATTGAGTTTATTTTCACTTTCAAGTTAAATAACTGAAAATTTAGTATAAGTCAATATCTAAAAATTGGGAGATATGATGTATGATGAATTAAGTATTTAATTGAGTAAAAGATCAAGTTAAGTTAAGATGAGTTTATGAATCATGGATATGATGTTGGTAAAAGATAAGCATGTTTTAAGTTCATGTATTGAATCAAGTTTAATGTGAAATTTAGTTATTTTCACATTTGAGTTATTTAAGTGACATGCGAGTATAAACCAATATCTATGATTTTGAAGACATGATTTATATAAGGTTAAGTAATTAACCTTGAGTAAAAGTTTAAGAAAAAGTTAAGATGTTTGATGACTTAATATTTATTTGAGACATATTAAGCTTATTAAATATCTTTAAGATTCGCATAAGTAAGAGTTAAATTTTATTGAGTATACGAGCATAGTACTTAGTATATTTGTTTATATTTTTATGTAGCTTGCAGATACAGCTACAGAACAACACTTACAGTTTTCAAAAGAAGAAAGGTGGGGACCCTGAATGGGTATCACATTGAGTACGATATTGATGTCATATGGGATGAGGAGACCATCAGTTGTCTCAGAGTATATCCTAATGTTTAAGTTTTTACGCTTGGGATGAGGAGACATTTAGTTGTCTCAGAGTATATCCTAAGTTCTGATGGAGGCCGCTTGAGTTGCCTTGAGAAATATCCATCAGAGTGTGCACACATATCCGATCAGATATCGGAAGAGAAGAGAAAAGTTTAAGTTTCAGTACCAGTACAGATTTCTGGTTACCGATCAAATATCAGTTTATGATTATTTTTATTCAGTACTCACCCCCATGAGTTTATTTTCAGGTAACAGGTCGAAGAGGAGGTGTGAGTGGAGCAGCGTTGGTGTGGATCGTGGACTCAAAATGAAACAAGCTTTTATATGGACATTTATAACAGTCTGTATAACTAATTACGTTTTCAAGTATTTCCGCTATGCACATTAAGTTTTGAACTTGCATTTTTAATAAATTTCAGATTTCAAGTTTTTACCATTTCGAGAAGTATGAATATGGTACAGTTAAATGTAAGTTTAAAGAAAATCTGTTTTCTTTATGTCTAAAGAAGTATTAGACAAAAGTTTAAAGATAAATAGATTTTCAAGAAGACGAGTTTGAGTAGCATCCCAAGTTAGTCGCAAAAGATTTCGAAAGATTTATAAGTATTTTCGAAGTAAAAGTTGTGAAAAAGTTACTCTGATAAGCGGGGTGTTACAGGTGGTATCAGAGCTAGAGTTTTAAATGCTCTGTATACTAAAAGTTTAAGTTTCTGAAAGAGAAAGTTTTCAGAGCAGCTAAAGTTTTTACAGAGAATTTCAAGAAAACCGACCACATCACGCTCACACCTCGCCGACTACCAGGTAAGTGTTGTTAAAAGTTTTTATAAAAGTTTTTAAATATATTCAAATTTACTAAGTCTATACTCAATAAGAATTCAGATATCCGAACTCTAGAAATCAGTCTATATGTTCAAGTATTAAAGTTTGAAATCTAGTTTATCAAGTTAACTAGATCAAGAAAGAGACTCGAACATTCTAAGTTAAGCCATCAGATTAAGATTTGAGTTAAGATCTGACTATAAAGGTTGATTATGTATTTGAGCCAAGTATCAGAAGTAACGGTATTTCAGTATATAATAGCCAAAAAGTACGGGGTTTGAAATAAGAACCAAAAGCCGGATAAGATCCTGTAGGCTTGAAACTGAACCGTAGAAATAAAGTTCCAGAAAATAGTCAATCTTTATAAGTCAGAAGTTTTGATATCTTATCAGTTAGATATCATAAGCTAAAAATTGGCAAAGTTCGAGATTAAGTTATAAGTTATTTTGTATTAGTACTTGTTAGTAACAGTACAATTATACAAAGTACTTTTCAGAAAGCAATGAGTATAAGTTTAAGGTATCGGCATATAATAGTCATATAGCCGGGAAAATTATGGAAACCTGAAATAAGGGTTATTAGTCTGAGTTTACCTGAAGACTTGAAAATCGAACCTTAAAAGATATCAGTTAATAAGTATTACATTCCAGATACCGAGATAATTATTTAAACTTCTCGGAAGAATTTTTGAAGTTAAGCATGAGTAATTTGGACATGTGAAAGTTAAAGATAGTCTTTTTAATAAAGTAAAGACTAATATGTTTTTATCTCTTTGGAGAAAGTATTTGTCCCCAAAGATAAATGATAAGTTTAAAGCCATAAGTAAGAAATGGCGAGAAGAAGCAAGAAAAGATAGATTAACCGGAACTCTAGCACAAGCTAGGTGGTTTGGGGAAAATTCACAATTTCCTTAAAGTTTAGTATAGCTATTTATTAATGGTTATACTGTTCAAACCAAATAGTTAGTGGTTTTAGAATGCCGTGAGGCAAAGTTTCAAGACCACAACTGAGTAAAGTTTAAGAAGTATAGAATCTTGACTAAATCAAGAAGTTATCTCAGTCCAGAAACAAGTAGTAGTGATGTGTGAATCAAGTATATAAGAGAAGAGTATATTTTGCACAATCAATCTACTTGACAGATGGAATTTCTAATATCATTGAAAGTCGAAAGCAAGACAAAGATGCGAGCACACTGCTGAGAATTTCCTTATTTCTAAGAAGCTAGTACAGAAATATCAGAAAAAGGAGATACAGATAAGCATAAAGGAATTCTCTACTAGTACAAAGTTATATTGCATAAAGGGAGGGTGCGTCTCAAGAGCACAAAACTCCATAACTCTGCCACCCATCATGGCTGTAGTTTCACAAAGATAGATCTAAAGGATCAAATGCTCGCTTGCGTCTGAATCCTGGAGTTCCCACAGAATCTTGAACTGTTGAGATGCTGTTTTGAAGTTTCTTGATAACTTCAGAGGAAGTGTCAGCAGACTGAATATTTCTCTTTGGAAAGGAGATATAAAAGTTTGATACACTCCTTCATCTAGAAATCCAAGCAAGTGGTGGAAAACGTTATTGAAATTTAACAGAAATAGGTTTGGTATGAAATTTCATTTCTGCCCAAGTAGCAAGGGTAAAAGTAGTCATTAAAGTTGCATATCCACCAGGAAGAACGATGAAAGCATCACAACTAGATATCATAGACATCAAACATTCATAAATTGAAAGAGTTATCATCAAAGTAGCAGAATCTTTGACAACCTTTGATGAAGTGAGATAAAAAGGAAGGATACTTCTCACCTGGATATCAAAGCATTTAGCAGCCATTAAGAGGTTGTTAAAGAAATAGATACTAGTTCCTCCATAAAGTATGTTGATTTTATGTTTTCCCAACTCTTTCACCAGTTGGCTTACAACATAGATGTTGTGAGGAACGTTTACAAATTTAGAACCACCAAGAATACACACAGTTTTGATTGGCTGAAGAAGTTTGGAACCTTGAGAAGACTCAGCAGTAGCCATATATTTTGAGAGACACTTGGCTAAGAAGATAGATTTGCTTTTAAAGAAGAAAAGTCCCGACAAGAAAGCAATTGAGTCTTAAATGACTCTTATTTGTCAAAAGCGATAAAATCTATATACAGTACATCGGTACTATCAAGAACAATGTTGACAAACATGATCATTGGAAATAATATTTTCCAGACTATAGAGTTTTTCTTCATGTTTGAGCAGAAGCCATAAAGACATCAGTTCTCGATTCACATATCCACTAGAATGTGTATCAAGAATCTGCTGAATGGTATGATCCAGAGATTCCTTACTCAAGCCATTCTTGATGAAAGTTATTTTATCTTCTCGATTATTTGACACAAAGCCTAAAGAAGTACAGCGAGTGTCATAGTTCCAGCGAGCACATTTTCAGCAGTCGCCTATTCTTTTTGCTCTACGTTTCTTAGCAAAAGTGCTTTTACCCATACCTGACAGATACTTGTATGCATTGGGATACTCGCCAGACACACGAACTTTTGCTTCAATCAGCCATCTTATATCATTTGCGATATTATTGAGCATAAGTACTCTCAATCTTTCTATACGAGCTCGATAAATTCTCTTTATGATATTAAGAGGGAGAAAAGAATATAATTTTTGGATTTTTAGCAGTGCTAAATCCATTGATGAAATCGGACCATTGCTCAAGAAGATGGAAGGATTACCAAGTTGGTTTATAGAAGAAAGATGAGTACAAGATAAGTTTTCGGGTAGGATTAAATTATACCGAATGTCAGAATGCACAACCAGTAAGCATTTAATGCCGTCGAGATCAGATGTGAGATGTCTGCAATAATTGAGATATTGCTGAGCCTAATTAAGACAGTTGCATTATTAGAGGTAAATAAAGTTTACCTTAATGCTGGAAATTGTGGTATGACCAGAGAATGGTCAAGTTATTCCATATCAGTACAGAAATTTCAACGAAATTCTCGACTATAGTTAAGTCGGAGAAGTTGAAGTAAATATCAATAGTGATATTGAGTAAAAAGGTTTCTCGAAAGAGAAGCAAGTTTAGTATAGTAAGATGTTAGTTTAGAATGGAGATGTGACTTGTTAATGATTACAAGTGACATCGACATTAAGGTACAATGCATATAGATGTTCCGCACCCGAAGGGCCCCGGGTAGTAGGTAAATCGCATGCAATGTATCGCATAGGCAGTCAGATAAGTATTTTATATCAATTCTTCTCTAAAGTTGTCCAGTGTGCATAAAGTTTTACGTAACCATGTTACTTAAGTATGTGTGCAATCCAGAGTATGTGCTTTTGCACAATGAGTTTCAGTAAGATTTAACCTACGAGGACCAACCGATAGAAGTTTTGGACCAGAAGGTTCATTGGCTGAAGAATTGAGATATTCCCTCGTTAGTATAAAATGGAATTGCCACATAGAGTTAGATGCCACTGGGGAGTGAGAAGTTGATATTAGCACTCGTTTTCCAGATTTCGAGTTCTGATATGTATATATATACATGGTTGTATATATCCCAGTTTTAGTATTTCCGAGGGCGGAAATAGTTTTAAGGAGGGTAAATTGTAATATTCCTCTCAGTTATTTAGAAAGTAACAGTTTTAGTTCCAAGATTTAGGTAATTTCGAGGCCAAGATATGCAGTTATCGGTTCGAAATTAAGAGTTGATCAAGGAACTAGCCACACGAGTCGTGTGAAGACACACGAGTCGTGTGAGAAGGCACATGAGTCGTGTGGGAGGAGATAAGAATGAAAGTTAGCTTCGGCTTTTTCACACGAGTCGTGTGACAAGCCACACAAGTCGTGTGGAGCCACACGAGTCGTGTGACATAACCACACGAGTCGTGTGACTGACAGTAAGGTTTGGTCATTGAGAATCCGATTGTGATCTCAACCAGAGGCCATTTTTGATGATTAATTATGTTTTTGATGAGTATATAAGTTAATCATAAAATAGTTTATGATTAATTAAGTTTATAAGTTTAAATTGTTTATTATGTTCATTTCTTCACTCCATTATGATGTCTTGCCAATTTATGCCTATAAATAGAGGCCTAAAATACAGAGTTTTTACACCAAAGTTAAGTACCAAAAGTGATATAAGAGTGTAAGAGTGATAAGTAGTAGAAACTTTGGAGAAGTGAAGAATTTGAAGTAAAGAATCAAGTTTTTACTCTAGCAAGAAGGAGGTAATTTACTTATCTTAAAGTTACATGCTTAAGTTCATGTTTTGATAATGAGTTTACATGTTTATAAGTATGTATATCATGATGTAGAAGTTGAGTTTATAATTGATTCTATGAATACAAAGAGTTAAAGTTGTTCAAGATCAATTACATGATATATGTGCTTGATTTGATGAGATGTTGATAAAGATATGAATAAGCTGGAAAAGTATGATTTAAATGAATGATTCTTATGTAAAAGAGGAGTACATGAGAACAAGAATTAAGTGATTTGGCAAAGTATAGCTTGAGTTATGACTTTTTTAAGTTGAACATGTAAGATGAAGTTTATGTTCACTATGACTTTAAATTCTAATAACTTGATGTATATGCATGATAAAATTATGAAATTTTTATGACATTTCTAATTATGAGTTGAGATTATGACTGTTAAATTTCATGATTTGAAGATGAGAAATGAATGAGTTATGATAATTACAAGGCATATATATAAAGATGAGTATATATATGCAAGAATATTCATGATATGATCAAGTTGTTAAAGTGAGATTATTATGATCAATTCTCATATAAGTGATGAACAATTTGGCAAAGTTTTAGTTTAATATGTTGAGTATATAATCTTATGAAGATTGTATTAAGTATGACATATTAATATCATGATTAAATGTTATGATTAAAAGTTGAAGTATGAATTGAGTTTATTTTCACTTCAAGTTAATTAAGTGAAAATTTAGTATATGTCAATATCTAAAAATTGGGAGATATGATGTGTGATGAATTAAGTATTTGATTGAGTAAAAGATCAAGTTAAGTTAAGATGAGTTTATGAATCATGGATATGATGTTGGTAAAAGATAAGCATGTTTTGAGTTCATGTATTCAATCAAGTTTAATGTGAAATTTAGTTATTTTCACATTCGAGTTATTTAAGTGACATGCGAGTATAAACCAATATCTATGATTTTGAAGACATGATTTATATAAGGTTAAGTAATTAACCTTGAGTAAAAGTTTAAGAAAAAGTTAAGATGTTTGATGACTTAATATTTATTTGAGACATATTAAGCTTATTAAATATCTTTAATATTCGGATAAGTAAGAGTTAAATTTTATTGAGTATACGAGCATAGTACTTAGTATATTTGTTTATATTTTTATGTAGCTTGCAGATACAGCTACAGAACAACACTTACAGTTTTCAAAAGAAGAAAGGTGGGGACCCTGAATGGGTATCACATTGAGTACGATATTGATGTCATATGGGATGAGGAGACCATCAGTTGTCTTAGAGTATATCCTAATGTTTAAGTTTTTACGCTTGGGATGAGGAGGCATTCAGTTGTCTTAGAGTATATCCTAAGTTCTGATGGAGGCCGCTTGAGTTGCCTTGAGAAATATCCATCAGAGTGTGCACACGTATCCGATCAGATATCGGAAGAGAAGAGAAAAGTTTAAGTTTCAGTACCAGTACATATTTCTGGTTACCGATCAGATATCGGTTTATGATTATTTTTATTCAGTACTCACCCCCATGAGTTTATTTTCAGGTAACAGGTCGAAGAGGAGGTGTGGGTGGAGCAGCGTTGGTGTGGATCGTAGACTTAAAATGGGACAGGCTTTTATATGGATATTTATAACAGTCTGTATAACTAATTACGTTTTCAAGTATTTCCGCTATGCACATTAAGTATTGAACTTGCATTTTTAATAAGTTTCAGATTTCAAGTTTTTACCATTTCGAGAAGTATGAATATGGTACAGTTAAATGTAAGTTTAAAGAAAATCTGTTTTCTTTATGTCTAAAGAAGTATTAGACAAAAGTTTAAAGATAAATAGATTTTCAAGAAGACGAGTTTGAGTAGCATCCCGAGTTAGTCGCAAAAGATTTCGAAAGATTTATAAGTATTTTCGAAGTAAAAGTTGCGAAAAAGTTACTCTGATAAGCGGGGTGTTACAAGCCCGACTGCGAAAACAAACGTCCAAGAGCAAAGCTTGGAAGCAAAGGAAACGTCCAAATGCGAAGCCCGACTCTGAAGAGAAACGTCTAAATGAGAAGGGGCAACACATTTAAAACTTTTAAATTGCAAGCTTATTCTGCTGCTAAACATCTAACTGGAAAGGTTGAGTCCATGTGAAACATCCAAGAGTTAAGCTTTAAAGCATACCAAACGTCCTTTATCAAAGCTTGCCTATGAAAGCAAACGTCCAGAAGTTAAGCTTGGAAGCCAGGTAAACGTCCAACATGGAAGCTCCACTGTGGAAACAAACGTCTAGGAGCTAAGCTTGGAACTCAAGTAAACATCTAATTGAAAAGCTTGAGGCCACGCAAAATGTCCAAGAGTTAAGCATTAAAGCATACCAAATGTTTTTGTAGATGCATAAAAATTGTGGCCAATCAAATGGCGCCACGTGGAAATTAATTTATTATAAATCAAGCCATATTTTCTATTTATATTTTAGGAATTTCCATAAATTTAGTTCCTAAATTAAATAGTTAATTAATTGATATTTTATTATTTTAAATCTTGACCAATCAATTATTGCCAAGTGTCAAATCATATTTCTTGGTAATAAATCACATGTCTTCTAGAAGATCTTGGGGAGATCTAGGTAGATCTAAAAGATCTTATGTGAATCATCATGGACCAATCAAATCGCGTCCTACGATTCTTAAATTTGGTAGGGTTCTCCCTCCTACACCTATAAATAGGGGCTCTCCCTAATGTAACAAAAAACACTTCATAATTCATATTCAAGTTCAAGAGCTCTAGAGAATTCTCTCGACAAGATTCAAGTGTTCTTGAAGATTCAAAGGCGTTTTTGAAGATTCGAAGTAAGATTCAAGAGCGTTCAACCTCAAGACTGGCGTTCAATCCAGAAACAAGCTGCAAAGCCTCCGAATAACGTTAGTAAACTCAAAACCGGCGTGGAAAAGATCCAAGGTCTACTTTGCGACGAAGACCAAGGATTCGTGTTCTTCGTGTTCTTGGGATATTTCGACGGCTTTTTCATTGCTAAAGCTTATAGAATCTTTCTGCAAGTACTCAAATCTCTAAATACTGAACAAGCGAAGCGAAGCGTTTGATCCGAAATCAAGGCGTTGGTCCTCTGAATAATAGAGATTTTAATCTGCTATATTTATTTTGATTCGAGAAATTCATTTGAATAATATTTTTGTGTTTATAAATATAATTCCATGTGTAGATTCTGCAGGTTTTGAATTGGTATAAATTGGAGTTGTGCAGCTTGAGTTGTTGCCATTTTACTAAAGTGCTATCCATTCGAAAAGTAGTTCTCCGGACTGTTTTGTGAACTAAATGTTTATTACTTAACCTCATTGATAATGTCATATTTTGCCAATGGAGTCTTTAGAAAAGTTGTATGAAATTGAGTTAGCTAACTTAAGGTTTTTGAATTTCAGTAATATCATGTTTGTAGCTCCTGTTATGTTGGAATTACTGAAGTGCTGTAAGTTGTTCTTTTCCTTTCCGAACTGCAGCTATGTTTTGTGTTGTTGTTGATTTATCTTTGTGGCGATGTCAGTATTTGCTAAAGTTGTCTTCACAAAAATTGTATCTTTATTTCTTACCTTTCTATGAGTACCAGATTTGTATTTTTATCATGACTGTAGCTCGAGTTATCCTCAAAATACTGCCATCCTGTTTGAATGTTTTTTACTGCACCCTTATGTGAATGTTTGTTGATTTATCATGTGGATAATGATCTCGTCTGATTCTAAGTTGTTCTTGAGAGTTGTATATCTATGTCTTAGGAATCACATGCCACTGGTTTCATGTTATTTCGACTTATGTGCTGCTAGTTGTGATCATTTATAAATTGCTGCACATATCATGTTTTACAAAATCACTTGTTGATTTTCGAAAATGGCACGCACTATCGAAATGCACGATTATATGACCTAAGTGATTTATTTCTTGATCCGTGTAGTACGTTTGATCCTTAGAGTTAAAAGTTAAGCAAGCTAAGATATCCACCAACCAAAAAGACTTAAACATAAAATGTTTTCAAAGTATAATTATGTTTAGGGTCAATGTTAAGAAAATAATACTTTTTACGTAAATTCATTACAAGTTTTTATTTATTAAGGGCATTTCAATATTTCTACAAATTCTTATGGACACTTGTCATTAATGTAAGTCATACCTAAAGTTAGGTATGTACAAACCAAAAAAGAACCTACCTAACCATAGAATCACCCTAGAAAGATTACTCCAACTCCCCGAAACACATCACCCTCTAGCGGCCCATCTATGGCGAGAGCCTACCTCGGCTTCACCACCCCTCTCTCCTCCTCCCTCCGCTACGCTGCTCATTACCCTTTCCCTTTCACTTTCACTTTCACTTTTTCTACGCCCTCCCATTTTCTTAGTTCCATCGCTGCTACCGCAGTGCCTCAATCCTCCTCCCGCAGCTTCCACACCTCACTCGAAGTCATCGGTGGTGCCGTGGACAAATTCCTGCCCGCATTCAAAACCCTTCATCTTCCTTATGTTCCTTACCCCATGGTAGCCTGGAATCGCCACGTGGAGACCATTTTCGCCGCATTTTTCCGGTCACTCCCCGAGGTCAACTTCCGGCGTGAGTGTCTCCGCACTACGGACGACGGTGTCGTCTCTCTCGACTGGGTCTCCGGAGATGACCGCAAATTGCCGTCGGATGCTCCCCTTCTCATTTTGCTTGTCGGTTTGGAATTTTGTTTATAATTTTAAATTTGTTACGGCTAAGGACCAAATTTTAGCAGTTATCATTTACGAAATTTGTTTTGAAATTGGTCTATCTAGCGAAGTAGTAAAATATGTATGTTAATTATGTTAGTCTGGAGGAGAAATGAGTAAGGATTGATGAATATACAAGTAGTTGAGGACTTGATTTTAGTGTTTTTGTTATGGTAGATGAAAATGCATTTTAAGAATAGTTTGTTGCAGCCAGGTCTGAGTGGTGGTAGTGGGGACACGTACGTGAGACATATGTTGTTGCAGGCTAAGGGTAAAGGATGGCGGGTGGTGGTGTTTAATAGCAGAGGTTGTGGGGACAGCCCTGTGACCACAGCTCAGGTACTCTGAGTTTTTCCTCATATCCAAGAATCTGTTTTGAAATTAATTGACTTGATTTCTTGCAGTTCTATTCAGCTTCATTCTTGGGGGATATATCTGAGGTAGTGAATCATGTTGGTGACCGCTACCCAAATGCAAATTTATATGCTATTGGTTGGTCTCTTGGAGCTAATATTCTTGTTCGATACGTGGGTCAGGTAATGCTATCACATCCACCTTCTTCATCCTGTGCGATTACCATCGACCTATACACATGCATAGAATAGGATATTGGTGTGTTCTAGAATTGTTAATAGAATTCAAAAAGTATGATTGAAAGATACAATTGCTATAGAATGATCAAGTAAAGAATTAGTTACTACTTATTGCTCTCATTACTTTGTTCCTTAAGCATCTGCTTCAGAGTTTCTCGGACTTAGTTTGGAAATTGGATGTACAGAAAATATGTAAGATGTTTGAAATCATGACGATGGAGGCTATGTTTTGTAATTGCCATCCCAAAATTTTGATCCTACCTCTTAGTCACAGGATAATTAGGAGCTTAGTGCAACATCTTTTACATGGATTTATGATTTGTTGTGAACTTGCATGAGTATATAACATAATTGACAAATTATAGATACGGTCAATCTGCTTGTATTATGAAGCACTATCTAATAAGGAAAATAAACATGTTTTGTCTGTTATGTTTTGTTAAGAGCACCATCTTTCAGGTTCCCAGTTCATGTAACTTGTTCTTTTGCGCCGAAAGCTGTATACAGTAAACTTTACAAGTATTTTATTTTTTAAAGGTGCGGAAAACCCACACCAAAAGCATCTTTGCCTCATTTTCTGAGATGCTCAGTCATCCATACTTTTTCTTGTAAGGAGTCACTTGTCTTTTATGGTTGAAGTATTGTATATGAAGCAACAAACCTTCGTATCTAATCTACCTGAGCAAATTAACTTTGGCATAATTTTCTGCTACTACTTACAGAGATGATATTTCACTAACCATTTTTAAAGATGGGAAACTGAAGTACATGCTGATTCAGTGGCGGGTTCTAGTATGGCTGAATTGTAGATTACTTATTAGGACTCTATTTATCTGGAGAAAATTTGATACACTTAAAGGACCACACTGAAACAATAAATTATGTAAGTGTTGGTTCGGTTAAGAATGTCGACTCATGTGCAACTCGAAAAACTTAACGAATTTAATACTATTGCAGCGGAATTTATGAATTTATTGATAGGCCCCCAGGAATTGGCGACTCTGAGAAGCTGTAGATTTTCGCTGATGAGTATCATCTGTCTCGTCGGGCTACTCGTCAATCGCCGAGTCGCTGCTGTTTCCGGATCGCGTCGCGATGTCGGGTGTTGCGCCGCGCGGGTCGCCATTGGTGGTTGTGGTCGCCGGTGGAGGTGCATGTTGAGTTTTGTGGTCGCCGGACAACTTACGGGTTTGTGTATATATTTGCCGGGATAGCAAAATATATAACCTTCGGATTTTGTTCAAGACTTGTCGTGGTGGACGATTAGTCGGATTTCATGAACCTCACAAAATCTCGCGTTTCTCTCTCTCTTTTTTTTTTTGCTCAAGACGTGGAGCAACTCACATGATGATATGAGAGGAGACTAAGAACTTGGAGTATTTTTAGGCAATAAGGACCCGAGGTGCTAAATATGAGTTCCGTGTGGGCCTAAATAGGCCAAACCCACTTTTGCTCATACTTGAATTATATTAAACGCAACTATCATAATATTACTGAACTCCCCATTTAACGCCTGAATTATAAATAATTGGTTCCCTACTAATTGCCCAAATTATCTCCCCATGTTTACGATCTAACGTCCGTTAATTAATTTAATTACTGACAATATAATTAATCTAACTTCTCTATCCAAAACTAGTACCACTGAGTTCTTTATTATTATGTCGGAAACTAATATACCTGCAGGTCTTAACATAATAATCATTCCTGAGCTCGTTTCGGGAACATCATCAACCCGGCGGACCGAAAAACTGTTAATGTAAATAATCTCTACAACAAATCATATAATCAGTCATTACTTATCAAATAGCGAGTATGTCGACTTAATAGAATAAATCTCACCTTTGGTAAATCAAATAAGCAAGTATTGAATAACATGTCTCTTTATATTGTAAAGAGAATGAATAATGGTTGGAGTCTAGATTATTTACTTGGTAAGTCTTATCCTCAGTAGGTCAGTCAGTAGGTCAGTCTATACATATCGCATCTGATATGTACTAGTGTAATTCATCAGCCAAAAACCAACTGATTCAAAATCACACTAGGACCTTTCACGACGATAGTTAGTTCAATTCAGTGTGAGTTGTGAACAATTACTTTATATTTTACTAGGCATCGATAATATGATATTTCTGTTCGACACATCGAACCATATTATCTACAATGTAAAATAAAAGAACTATGCTTGTATAAATAAATAAATTGCAAACATAAGACTTGACTAAAACACGATTCTTATTCAAAATGGTATAAAGTCGAGCTTCTACAGTATACCCTAACAGTAACAGTAAGTTATTATGGATCTTTGGTTTGACAAAGTGACTGACTGGTATTGGAGATTGTTGTCTGCACTTATACTTAATTTTACCCTTCCACTGCAAGGTTTTCGGATTTTTCTCTCACCAGGCAATGAATGTTGGTCCTCATTATACTTCAAATTGCCACGATAAAATTTCTCAGTTTGTTTCTCAGATTTTATATTTTTACTTGGGGAGATGTTCTGCTCTTAAACCACATTCCATCTCTGAGAGAGCTCGTGTTCCAGGAAAGAAAAGAAAACAAAATGTATTTATGGTCTTATATGTTCGATTGGCTTTGAATATGTACTTCATCACATTTCGATAGTCTATTGTAGTCCTTTTTGTTGGTGTATTTAATTGGCTTTTCCACGTTGTACCCATTCGATGATGCATAACCCACGAACTAGTCAACGTTGGAGTTATGGATAAGAGTATAATGGGACCATTGAATATGTTTTTTATTTTACAATGTACATTAGATATTTTTCTTCATCTGTATCAAAATGAGAAATGAAACCATCTTTTTTGGACTGAGGGAGTATTATTTTATGTCCAACATGTAGAGTAGGTCATCTGAGTTCAGTTGTTAACGGGTTAAGTAGTTTTTCTGTATCTTCCTAACAGTTCAGTGTGAGACTCTGGGGCCACTTTATCTTTACTGTTACTTTTCCAAATTTACTGCCCATTCTTATTCATACTCTATTGTGCCAGGAATCTTTCACTTGCCCTCTTGCTGGTGCCATATCTTTATGCAATCCATTTAATTTGGTAATTGCAGATGAAGATTTTCGTCAAGGCTTTAACATTGTTTATGACAAAGCTCTGGCTAATGCTCTTTGCAAAATCTTCAGGAGGTACACCTTTTTATTTTTATTTATTTATTTTATTTTTATAAATAAATAATGTAGTCCGATCTTTTGATGTACATTACGGATGAAATGATTTTGTGCTACAGAATGACTCCTATAAATAATTATCGTAATACCTATGTGTATGGCCATGAATAAAGTTTGACAAATACATAAATGCAGAACAATTCCCATACTCATTTGTATTACTGGTTTATCCTGATGCATTAGTATTAGTGCATTAATCATAATTTTGCTATTCTGGTTTTCTTGTTTTGAACACTCGTAGAAATTAAATTATTTGTGTGTACAACTTGAACAATGATACTTGCACCTTTTGCAGCATGATAGTTGATCTATTTAAAGTAGAATAAGTTTGAGGTCGGCTCGTTTTGTGGAAGTTGAGACTTGAGAAAATTATTATGATACTAATTGGATTAAAACTTTGCAATATTGTGTAATGATTGAGGTTAATTTTTGGATTAATGGATTTTTGTATTGAGAAAAGCGAAATGTCGTGCCCCCTTCTGGTCTTCTTCAAATGTTTATACTTATGTCTTTATATGTGTTACAATTATATAGTTTAATTAAGTATGTGATATAAACAAAGTAAATTATATTCAAACAAATCAAGAATATACGATTTGTTATGTTAGAGATGGATTTTATATTTCAATTAATTCAATAATTGGGCTTTTGGGGCCCATTTGCATAGGTATATCTCCTGATTCAATTAATGTTTTTTCTTGAAAATTACATATTATTCAACAATAACAACAACAACATACCCAGTATATTCCCAACAGGTTGGGGTCTGTGGTTCAGTTGTACGCAGACCTTACCCTTGTAATTATACAAGGAGGCTGTTTTCGTAGCGACCCAAGGTGCATTCCGCCGTTTGATATTTTTTTTTTCTAGAAACTTCACTAATAGAAGAAGCACTAGAATTTAATTGAGTCATTTTGATCTAGTCCATTATTAGCACTATGCCAGGAGAATTGTCTATAATGACTCTTCCAGCTCCTTTTGCAATGGACAAAATGGCATAGGAAATTGTAATGAGATGTTATTAATTTTCTGGGTCGATAATGGTATAGGAAATTGTAATGATATGTTAAATTTAATTACTCCGTACCTTAGATCTCCTTCTATTTCCCCTAGCATTCTTGATTCTTTATGCATGATTCTATTATCTTCAACATTAACGGGTGTCTTTATTCCTTCTCTAAATGTAGATCGTAATACTATTTGTACTTTATTTATGTGTATATAACTTATCCTTTCTTCTTCCTTTATTTTTTCTAATCTCTTTTCTATTTGTTTTATTTCAACCAAGGGTGCTTGAAAATTATGATTGGCTTGTTCTATTCTAATTGGCTGTTCTCCATTTATTATTCCATAATGTATTGTATTTTTTCTATTTCGTTTGTCTAGTATACCATTATTTATTCTTTCTTTCTTTTCTAAATCTAAATTTCCTTTATTTTTTATTTTTGGTACTACCTTCTTATCTAATAATATATCTGATAAGTAAACTCCTTGGTCTTCTATGTTTTCTATAACATGATATTTGTTTTCCATATTTTATCTTTGATTATCTTATTTTATAAAAGACTTAAGCACTTACAATAGATGCTTGTTTTCGTGCTTTTTTATGAACTTTTTAATCATGATAATATCTTCATTACATATCTCGATACGAATACAACAACAACAACATAGCCTTTTAGTCCTAAGCAAGTTGGGGTAGGCTAGAGATGAAACCCAAGAGAACAAATGGTAAGAGAAACACTAAAAGGGCTCAAAATACAAGGAAGAGATTAGAGCAAAAGAGAGAGGAGCAAAAGTCACGGTTCTGGCACGTTGATTGCTAGCCTCCAAGCGCTCCTCTCCACCACCAAATCCTTGGAGATATTTCAATCTTTAAGGTCTCTCTTAACCGACTCTTCCCAAGTGAGTTTAGGCCGACCTCTACCTCTCTTTACATCATCGACCCGCTGTAAAACTCCCATACGCACCGGTGCATCAGAAGGCCTCCGTTGGACATGTCCGAACCACCTCAGCCGATGTTGAACCAATTTCTCCTCAATTGGAGCCACCCCGACCCTATCTCGAATATCCTCATTCCGGATTCTATCCCTTCTTGTGTGCCCGCAAAACTAACGCAACATACGCATCTCTTCTACACTTAATTGTTGGACATGTTGCCTTTTTGTAGGCCAACATTCAGCACCGTATAGCATCGCCTGGCGAATTGCGGTCCTATAGAACTTACCTTTCCTTTGTGACACCCTCTTATCACATAGAACGCCCGAAACTTGACGCCATTTCAACCAACCGGTTACCATTCTATGCCTAACATCTTCATCAATGCCGCCATCCTTTTGTAGCATCGATCCTAAATACTGGAAAGTCTCCTTCTTGGCCATCACTTGGCTGTCAAGGCTAACGTCACCATCATCATGTGTAGCCATGTTGAAAGCACACGTCATGTACTCGGTCTTCGACCTACTAAGTCTGAAGCCTTTCGACTCTAATGTGTCCTTCCACAGCTCTAACTTTGTCACTTTGACGTACGTGGAAATCATGTATGCACAGACTTTCCGAAATCACATAAATGAAGCTCAATTGCATCGTACTTTTGTCCTATTTACCGCTGCCCTACTCTCGTCAACTAGCATCACGTCATCAGCAAAGAGCATACACCAAGGGATACCACCTTGTATGTCCCTTGTGGCCTCATCCATTACCAAGGAAAATAAATAAGGGCTCAACTAGATTTTCATTGGCTATGTTTGGTAAAACTAGCTGATAAGCTAGCTGATAGTTGATAAGCTAGCTTATAGCTTATCAATAATTTTTTAGCTTATAGCTTATCAATAATTTTTTAGCTTATAGCTTATAGCTTATGACTTATAGCTGAAAAGCTAGCTTATATGATAAAAGTGTTTGGTAAAATTAGCTGATAAGCTAACTGAAATAATAAATTCAACTAGCTTATTTGAAAAGCTATCTAAAGAAGTTTATCAAATAAGCTTGAGTTTTTTAATAAAGTTCGTCCTACCAAACGAGGCTTATTTGAATACAGGATGCTTATAAACTCACCAAATAAGCTATAAGCTAGCTTATTTGACTTACCAAACACAGCCATTATTGATCGATGATTTTCAGGTGTAGAATTATAAATCTTAACTAGATTATCTAACTTTTGTTCATCTTGTTTTAACAATTTTTTATATAAAACAATTTGTTTTCTTAATGATTTAATGCAATTTATATCTTTACATACTTCTCTTAATGGCATATGCAAAAAATGATTACTATCCATGAGAGACTAAGAAATAAATACCAAGTTTTAACAAGTTCGATATAAGAGTACTCGATTAAAAGAGTTACCTGATTCTGCCTGCTCTCAACACAATTCTGGACTTATATGGCCTTGACGCATACCAGCTTCGGCCTTTCACAAAACTTTCAGTGCTCCAGAGAGACTATTGCTCGATCAATTAACACTTTTAATCTTTCTTATATCTTCTAATTATTTAGAAACTCATTATATATGAAAGCGTAACATCTTATGAAAGAGAAAGAGTGTTTTTCGGAAGTATTTTTATTTTGAATTGTTGTGTCCTCAAATGAAATTTGAGACACTTATTTATAGGCGAGAGATTCAACTCTGCCTCTTTACATATGGCCTTACATGACCGACATCTTGCCTCCAAAGTCCTTAGTGGAGTGGGTGTGAAGATAAGGTGGGTGGTAACTTACTATCCCATTACATAGTACATGTGTACAGAAGGACTTTTTCTTTCATTGCCTAACCACCTATTACATAGTGCATGACTTTTTCTTACATAGTGCAGGACCTTTTTCTTCCACTATCTACTCTATTATTACAAATGGACAATTTTTTAAAAGGAGGTGAGGCCCTCCACTTTTTGGAGGTGGATTTTTCCACTATCTGCATTATTTGCCTTCTGTCGTAAGCACTTATATCATTTCTGGATAGGTTCAAATTCTCCTTGTGATTCTGGATTGCATAATTCACAAATGTGATCTTCTGCGAATTCCTTCTGTAGCCTGATGCAAATTTTTTTCTTAATTATTTCTGGAATCTCAAATTGTATTTTTATGAGTGTATCAAGATATTTGTTGAGTAACTTGATGCCTAGCTCTGCTGGATCTCGTGCTTGCATGCTCCAAATGATAATGGACTTAGCAGCATAATTAATCCGTCCCTTTATCCTAATGGCTTTATTTAGAATTATGACATAATTGTTTAGGAACTGAATTAGTTCATCCTCATGTTGTGTTTGTCCAATGTCTGGGTAGTTACCATTGCTTATTCCAATTTGGCAAAACTGGATTGCTGGTTGTATTACTTCCTGCGACTTCTCTCCCTCTCCAAAAATTGGAGTTGTTGCAAATATCTTCAAAAATCCTTCTTTTTTCCCAAGCACATGGTTACAGTATTGTGAAACTGCCTTCTTGATGTTGATCGAGAAGTATTGGAACATATTTGTATCTCTAAAATAAATACAACTTAGTAATCTTGATTGGAACATCATGTATACCTTCATCGAATCTGCTTCTGGTAGAGCTATTACTTTTGGTCCAAAATATAGACCGTCAGTTGGATAAATGCTTGTCTGCTTATCTTCTTCTGTGTAATTAACCACAAATTTAAATTCATGGTAAAAAATATTTTTAGTTAGCTTGGTCATCTCTTCTTTTTGTTGTTTAGACTGTATGCTTCCAATTGTGAGTGGTCTGATATTTGGAACCTTGCCTAATATAGGCATTTGCTTCTGTGCTGTTGTAGCCGGTGATTGTGCCTTTCCTGCATAGCTTGCCTTGAACTGTGCTAGTGCTTCTTTTGCTTCGAACAGGCTAGAGAATTTTTTATGTATAACATTCTGTCTTGTTATGAACATAGTTGCTTGACTCCATTGGGAAAATATCCCTTGATTAGGACCTGTAAATATTACATAATGGGTTTTTGTTCTTTCTTTCTCATCAAAATGAGGTTTTTCTTTTTCTTCCCCATTTATTTCTTTTTCTTTTGATGTTTCAGCCTTTTCATTTTTCTTTTCTTCTTTGCCTTTTTCTGGAAAAAGTATGGCTTTTATCTGGCTGATTTCTTTTTCTTTTTTCTTTATTTGCTCAAAGAGTTCTTGTACATGCTTTTCCAGCATTCTTAGACTATCTTCTAAGACTGGTTTGAGTGCTTTCATTCCCGTGTTAATGTATCTGCTAAGTAGTTTTCTTTTCCTAAGATATATAAAGATATATAATCAAACTGTTGTGCTTTTAAACGCCATCTTAAAAGTCTGCCTTTGTTGTAAGCTTCTTTTATTCGATATTTTGTAAAATCTTTTGTATACAAACTATCCGTTTGAAAAATGAATTTGACTGGTTGTAAGTCAAGTTTAAATTTTTCCAAAGCATTTATGAAAGCTAATGTTTCTTTTTCATGTGTTGTATAATTGCGTTCTGCTTGCTTAAACGTTCCTGATATCCATTTGGATAACAATAATTGCTTTCTATTGGTTTTACCCAATACTAATTGCATAGAATCATTATATTCACTATTTTCATCCAAACTATCTTTAGTTATCTTTCGTATAAAGGATTTAACTTCGGATGGTTTGTTGTTTGTAATAAACTTATTAAACTCTTAATATGCATCTGTATTGCTTGAAGGACTGCTCCACAAGTATCCTGACTTGCATCAGCATTTGAAATAAGTAAATCACTAGGCTTTGGTAGGTAAACCCGTGGTAATTGAGTACATAGTCTTTTAAAGGACTGTACTGCTCTAGTTGCATTGTCTGTTCATTTCTATGGTATTTTTTCTAAAATCATTTTCTGTAGTAATTCTCTTTCTTTTGCAATACTTTTTATAAAATCCTTTTCTCCAATATATGTTAAACATCCAAGAAATGTTTGAATTTGATATCTATTTTGAAGCTGAAATTGAAATTGATGTATTTTTTCAAGTAGATGTTTGTGAGGTTCGATGTAACATCCTTCGACTATTTTCATTACAAAAAATTCTGTTTCGGTTTTGCAAATTCTTGCCTTTTCTCTACTTAAAATAATTCCTTTATTACCTAACTGTATCAAAACATTCGCAAGTTCTTTTAAATGATCTTCCTTTGATCCTTGAGTAAAAATAATTATATCATCGATATAGGCAAGACTTATTGATTCTAATCCCTTAAGATTATTATCCATAAACCGTTGATATATGCTAGGTGCTTGTTTAAGTCCAAATGACATTACATTATATTCCTAGTGGTTTTGAGGTGGACAACTAAATGCTGTTAAGGGTTTGGTTTCCTTATGTAACCTTAGCTGCTAATATCCTGATTTAGCATCTAATGTACTATACCATTTTGCCTTTTTAATTCGACTATAAATATAATCTTGTCTTGGTAACTTGTATGCATCTCCTTTAGTGACTTTATTCATTTCTTTGTAATTTATAACCATTTGTGTTTTTCTCTTTTTAACTCATTATGATTTTCTACATAGAATGCGGGTGCACTATGTGGACTTGTATTAGGTTGTATAATACCATTTTCTAGCATCTTAGTAGTTTTCTTCATGAAATTCCTTAACATCTCTTTCTGCATATGGTATCCTATTTGGCACATTGACTTCTTTGCTAGGATCTATAAGTTCTATTTTTACTATCATATTGTTCGTGTTTTTATTTGGATATAGTGAATTTTGACTACGTATATTTTCTAATAGTTGATTAACATGTTCTTTTAAAGTTATTCTTATTGCTTTATAAATTTAAAATGAAACTTTTCTCAATATCTCCCCCTTTATGAAAGAAGACGTATTATATATTTTTGTAGTAATTATTTTACTAGATTGTGTATTGAGTTGTGGACATCTAAGACTTATACTATTTAATATTTGAATAAATGGACTGTATAACTTAAGGAAGTTATTTCCAATTATTAGTGGTAAACCTGTATTGTATTTTGTTTATAAAGACTTGGTAAAGGAAATCTTTTTTCTTCTATTAATAATACTAAGCCTGTTGCTCTATAATCAATCCTTATTGTTTTGTTATTTGCAAACCTTACTATAATTGGTTTATCTAATTTTTTCCAATATTTACTGGGTAATATAGATTCTTTTGCTAGACATATTGTTGCTCCTGTGTCTATATATGCTAGTAGAAATTTGTTAAATAATTTAACTTTTATAAATGAACTGTTTTGACTCATATTTTGATTCAGATGTTTTTAGATCACTATCTATTTCTGATTCTAAATCATATATATCAAAGTCTAATAATTCGCCTTCTTCATATTCTTCTTCTATAGGTTCATATCCTAAAGAAAATATCATTTTTAACTTCTTTTCTTTTTCTGGTATGTTTTTAGGGCATTCATTTGCATAATGTCCTATTTCTTGACATTTCCAACATCTACAATTCTTTTTTCCTTTAGGACAATATTTAGGTTTTCCTAAGTATTTTTCTTGTTTTCTAAACTTTCCTTTATATTTTGGTTTCCATGGTTTTCTAAATATCTTATATCGTCTTGGTCTATATCGTTTATTAAACTTATTGTATTTATAATATATTTTCTTTTTATATGGGTTATAACAACCAAATTCTTGAGGTACACTTTCTAATTGTTTACAACATCTTGGATTGATATTAGTCATTTCGTGGTGTTCTAATTTTCTTATACAAAGTTCATCTCTATATTCTTTTGCATATTTTTCTAAAATTCCTAGAGTTTTTTCTTCTTTTGTTTCACTAATTTTTTTCTGAATATATTTATTCATTTCATATTTAAGTTTACTTTCTACTATTCATATTACTCCCGATCGATCCTTAACTTAATAAAAGTTTTCTCTTACTTGACAGAAAAAGTTTTCTATGTAGCATACATTGCATAGCTTCATATTTATTAGAAATCTAACTATCTTATCTTTTTGTGTTTCTTTTGATTCTTTTCCTGTAATTCCTAAAAATTCTTTTAATAAATCTTTTGCTAATTCCTTTAAGGCTAATATTTTATATTCTGCTCCTGTTTCTGAACCACTGGCTTCAAGATCTAATAAAATTTGCGTATTTTCTAGATAATCAAATTATACTTCAGATGTTTTGTATCTTATGTAATTAGCAAAATCGGTTAATGTCATTCCATTTATCATCGAGTCATTAGTTTGAACTAATAATTTTAATTGATTAGTCCAAGTTACTATTAAATCTTCTGCATTGGTTGCACAATCTATATTTAATATTCCATTAGATAAATTTCTTTCTTTTTCTAAATATGCTGGTGGTATATTTTTCTTTATTTTGTCTTGATGATATCTGTAATCATTTCTATATATAAAATCTCTAAAATTGCTTTCTACGTAATTGTTCTGTGAAGTAGATGCCTCATTATGTTTTGTTCTTGGTCGTTTTGGTGATAACGGTGGTGTTGTATGAGGTTTTTGATCAGTCATATTAAATGTTGGTTCATCTTCATCTTCGCTATCTATTCCATAGATTATTCCTTGTTTATCCTCGTCATCTATTTTTGCCATTCTAGTTTCTTCAATATTGCATTTTTCTAATAATTGTGTTAATATATCTATATCATCCATTAGAGCTTGTTGGAGGTTCTATTTGAATTGGTTTAAACAATTTTTTCTGTGTTTTTTTCTTTTTGGACTAATTCTCGTAATTCTTTTGCTGATCTTTTTATTTCTTCTAATCTTTCTAATGTTTCTAATTGAGTTTTCTTTAATATTTCTATAAGTGTTCCTATTTGTTCTGAGACTCTTAGTGGTTCACTCATAAATTATTTTTACTTACTTTTATAATTTTTTCTAAGTGTTTTTCTTTTGGTTTTGCCTATAGTAAAATAGGGTGTGTTTATAGCAATTAAATGGTTGACATTTGGCCACATGAGTTGACCTTTACATGTCTGGTTCCTTAATAGAAACCCACAACTGGTTTCTTAGAAAAACCATATAGTGGTATCCAATAATAAAAAAGAAACAACTCATGAAACGTAGCATTTCCCTCAATTTACAAAGGGAACTGATTAGTGTAGAATTTTCTTCGAAATTATGTTGAAATATTAATATATAAAAGAAGTTTGAAGAGCTAACAAGAACACAATATATTAATTCTAGCATTGGTACACGAGCATTTATATTTTGAGTTACTAAAAATCCAAAGATATAAAGAAAGTATAAAATCATTCCATAATGAGTTGTACTAAATTGTGATGTATGTTGTGATCCTGCAGTAAATCAAAAAATCAAGTCTTGATTCTTAATACCGTGAAAGTCGGCGTTTCTATTTCACTTGTCACCTCTTGGAATATTTTCTTAATTTATTTATTAGACATCCGAAATATTGATTGCACTGCATTCATTTCTTATTTGCAGGCATGGTCTTCTTTTTGAGGATATTGGAGGTGAATTCAATATATCTCTTGCTGCTAATGCCAAATCTGTGAGAGAATTTGACGAGGGGCTAACACGAGGTCTGTATATATTGTTACGACTAATGAAAATCTTAGTACACCACTGATTGCTAATATTATTGCCACTTTTAGTTTCATTTGGATTTCAATCTGTGGATGAATACTACTCAAAGTCAAGCAGTTCAGATTTTGTTAAGAATGTCACCATTCCTCTGCTTTGCATTCAGGCAAGTATAGTTTATGATTACAATTTTCTCGGAAATAGTGTAGTTTACTCTACAAACAATTCCAGGCATGATCCACGTGATAAAAGGCATATCTGAGGAAAGTTTTAATAAGTTATAAGAGTAATAAAATAAACTTTGATAGGATATAGTTTGATGGTTGCTTAGATGCTTCTTTACTTTTGTTTATAATAATCTTCAGGCTGAAAATGATCCGATTGCACCTTCTCGGGGAATTCCTCGTAAAGACATACAGGTTTGTGAATCTTTCTCTTCTTTTCCTGTGTATGCTATTTCACTTTTTAGAAATTATATCAACTTTGAATTAATTTGAAGCTTTGTTTTGTTAGAAAAATTGCAACTGTATGTTGATAGTTACACCGAAAGGTGGTCATTTGGGTTGGGTGGCGGGGGTTGACGCCCCATTTGGAGCTCCCTGGACGGATCCTATAGTTATGGATTTCCTGCAACACTTGGAGGAGCGCCTTCCTTAGATTTTAAATTGTTTTACTTCAAATTATTAAATGGAATATTCGAAGTGAAGCCATAATGAGTGAATCATTCTTTCCCAAATCCTCCATTCATGTTTTGTAACATTGTAACTAGTATCATATTGTTAGAAATAGGGTATTAAAAAGTACATGGGAATCCTACGAACTGATATGTATTTTTTAGTTCTTACAAATAATCTAAAAATAGAAAATTACAATCGAACTGAAAAATAAATTACAACTGAAAAAATAAATTAAAACATAAAGAACAAAACGAAAGATTTTAGCCGAGGCGAGTAAAACTCTTTCCGCAAGAAGAATACGTCCCGTGTGTTGCTAACGGTACAAGCGTAACTTCTTCAAAGATACAACGGCAAACGTCTCTAAATTTGTAGCACACCAGATTTACGAGCTCCGGCGAACTTGAACGGAGTCGAGAATTGAACACTTAAAAATATGATTAAAAATGTCACTCTTTTGTTAATTCGATAACAAATAGATATTTCTATATTTTTCTCTGATATTTTTTATCACTCCAAAATTATTTCTATATCTCTATTTTTCTTTCTCTCTCTCTTTCTTCCCTTTCTTCTTTTGTGTTTTTCTCCCGTCCAAACTCCCCCTATTTATAGGGAATTGAGCATATGGAGGACGTCTGAAATTAGGCCAATTGGCCAATAATTTATGGTTTATTTTTTTTCTATTTAGAAGAAGTGGGGCGGTGGATCTAGGTTCTGTAAACCATTTTTTTTTTTATTATTAATTAGAGAAAGTGGGGTGGTGGATCCGCCCCTAATTTACACTTTCACACACAATCCCCCACAAAAGTGTAAATTAAATATTCACTAGTGTGCTCAATCCTCACAAAACTCTATTGCCTCAGAGAAGGTAGCTTTTGGCTTTGAACCTTTCATAGTAAACATCATCGGATGCACTGGCGGCCTAGTGGACATAATGCCTTGAACTATTCCTCCATAGTGTACATCGAGACAATGACATTCACACAATAGAGTCTTAACTCCATTCCGTTCTATCGTTGTGTCCGTTTTCGCCATGGACATCACTTTGGATTCGTAAGTGTTTACATTTGAAGCGGCCCCACACTTCACGCTGATATAGGTGACCTCCCTATCAAGAGTATTTTGTATTACTCCACCTTTACAAGGTTAGGGATTCATTAAAAGTCCACTTGACTTACCCTCACCACAACCAACAGGTCATCTTGCACTTGTAGTGCTCTAGGGAATAGCTTTAGACATTCATATTTTTCAAGTGCTCAACTGAATTTTCATAGCTTAGTTTTCCCTTTGAACCATGTTCGTGGGATCTCCACTTAGCATGGTAGGGTTACCACTATGATCATTCTTTACATTGTGGATTTTTAAGCCCATTCCCTCTAGCAAAACTCCGAATTGATCTCTATTCAATCCTTTCGTCAAAGGATCAACCAAATTTTCCTTAGACTTCACATAGTCAATGGAAATAACACCATTTGTGATCAATTGACGTACGGTATTATGTCTACGACGAATATGTCTAGACTTACCGTTATCACTGTTCTAAAAATCGGCCTAGGCGGCGCCTAGGCGCTAGGCGGTGCCCGGGCGCCTCCGATTTGTACAAATCGGCAGAAAAAATCGGCCAGGCGGCTAGGCGGCGCCTAGGCGCTCCTAGGCGAGCTTGGCGGGCTCGGCGGCCAGGCGGTTAGGCGGCGTCTAGGCGGGCGTAGGCGGACCTAGGCGCTCCTATGCGGGCTCGGCGGCAATTTTTTAGTTTTTTTTTATATTTTTTTATTTTTTAAATATTAATTACATTATTTTGTCCTCATGTTTTCTTTAATATATATTAATACTATTATTTGGACTTTGGTGTGTGAATTTATTATAAGTTGAGATAGTTTTATTTTGTAGGTAGTTAAAATAAATAAAAAATAAGGTATTTAATATTGATTTCTGGGCCCCGACTAGGCGCCGCCTAAGCCCCGACTAGGCGCTCGTCGAGCGCCTAGCGGGCGCCTAGCGACTTTAGAACACTGACCGTTATACAAATTGCTTCGCGCCCTACCTATAGCAGCTTGACTATCACAGTGAATCATCACAGGCGACAAAGTCTTATCCCAACATGGAATATCGGATAAATAATTTCTAAGCCACTCGGCTTCTTCACCAGCTTTATCTAAAGCGATGAACTCCGATTCCATCGTTGACCGAGCTATGCACGTTTGTTTTGTGGATTTCCACGAAACTGCACCTCCTCAATACAGAAAACATATCCGCTAGTGGAGCGAGAATCTCTTGAATCTGATATCCAGCTTGCATCACAGTACCCTTCAAGTACTGCTGGGTATCTCGAGTATTTTAGCCCGTATTCACGGGTGTTCCTCAAGTACTTAAGTACCCTTCTCAAAGCATTCCAGTGTTCATGACTGGGATTGCTCGTAAATCTGCTCAACTTATTCACCGGATAGGCCAAGTCTGGTCGTGTACAATTCGTCAAGTACATCAGACTCTCTATTATCCGTGAATATTTCAACTGAGCCACTGGTTGACTTTTATTAGCTACCAGATATATACTAAGATCAATGGTGTCTTACACCTAGACTGTGCACCGTCATAGGTATCAAATTTCTTAACCACTTTCTCTACATAATAAGATTGTGACAAGACAATTTCATCTTGGGTTTTGATAATCCTTATTCCAAGAATAACATCAGCCAAACCCATATCTTTCATGTCGAAATTTCTTTTCAACATTCTTTTCGTATCCATGATCACTTCATGGCTACTTCCCATGATCAACATATCATCTACATATAGACATACAATCACAAATGTATTTGATGTATTCTTGACATACACACATTTGTCACATTCGTTGATCTTGAAACCATTTGACAACATCACGTCATCAAATTTCAAATGCCATTGTTTCTGAGCTTGTTTCAGTCCGTACAAAGATTTGATCAATCTACACACTTTTCTTTCTTGTCCAGGTGCAACAAACCCTTTAGGTTGTTCCATGTATATTTTTTCTTCCAATTCACCATTCAAAAATACCGTCTTAACATCCATTTGGTGAATCTCAAGATTGTGCAGCGCAGCAATCGAGAGAAGCACCCTTATCGACGCTAAACGCGTAATTGGTAAATAGTTATCAAAGAAATCATACCCTTCCTTTTGTTTAAAGCCTTTGACTACCAGTCGTGCTTTAAACTTATCAATCGATCCATCAACTTTATATTTCTTCTTTAGGATCCACTTGCATCCTAAAGGTTTACAACCATAAGGGAGATCAACCAACTCCCAAGTATGATTTTGCATAATGGATTCGATTTCACTATTTACAGCTTCTTCCCCGAGTGGTCCATCTGGGCTGGAAAGAGCTTCCTTAAGGGAACTCGGTTCATCGTCCAACATGTACGTAATAAAATCAGGTCCAAACGTTTTCGTCGTTTTTAACCTTTCACTACGTCTCGGTTCTTCATCAGTACCCTCTGGTACAGAACCACTAGCAGTTTCATACGTTCGTTTATTAGAATTTGATTCTGCTCTTTCCTTTAGAGGAAAAATATTCTCAAAGAATATAACATTCCTCGACTCTATCGTGGTACCAATAGATACTTCTGGATTTTCTGATTTATGAACCAGAAATCTATATGCTGTACTATTGTACGCATATCCAATAAATACACAATCGACCGTTTTTGGTCCGACTCTCATTTGTTTTGGTTCAGGTACTGAAACCTTAGCCAAACACCCCCACACTTTCAGGTATTTATAAGATGGCTTACGATTTTTCCACATTTCGTAAGGAGTCTCATTTTTCCCTTTAGGTGGTATTTTATTCAGGATATGATTTCTTGTTAAAATAGCTTTCTCCCACATGTTCTGTGGTAATTCTGAATTTATCAACATGCCATTCATCATTTCTTTTAAAGTACGGTTCTTGCGTTCAGCAACACCGTTCGACTGTGGAGAATAAGGGGCCGTCGTTTGATGAATTATGCCATATTCAGAACATATTTGTTCAAAAGGAGATACATACTCCCCACCCCTATCACTTCATTATTTTAATCCTTTTGCCGAGTTGATTTTCAACTTCGGTCTTATAGATTTTAAATGCTTCCACAGCCTCGTCTTTGCTTCTTAATAAATATAAGTAGCAAAACCTTGTGCAATCATCGATAAAAGTAATAAAATACTTTTACCAATTCTTGTTTGCACACTTTTCATATCACATACATCAGTATGGATTAAGCCTAATGGTTCAGTATTCCTTTCCACTGAGTGAAAAGGCAACTTAACCATTTTTGCTTCAATACAAATCTCACATTTCTTATGTGATTCAATTTTAGAATTAAGAATTAATTCTAAATTCATCAACTGTTTAATTGCATTTTGATTTACATGTCCCAATCTAATATGCCATAAATCAGAGTACTCGACGGTATAAACAGAAATAGGTTTTTCATTATCATTTAAAACGGTTACACAGCTCACGGCCATTAAATTCATTTTGAACATACCCTTGTCGAGATAGCCACGACCAAGGAAAGTTCCAAACTTGTTAAGAACAAATTTCTTAGCATCAAATACTAGCCTAAATCCATGCTCAACAAGAAGAGATCCGGAGACCAAATTCTTGCGGATGTCTGGGACATGAAGAACATCCTTAAGCTTCAACTCCTTTCCAGAAGTCAGCTTCAGCACTACAGTGCCCATTCCAGCCACATCAGCCGTGGCTGAGTTAGCCATGTAAAGTTTCCGACTCTTAGCAGGAGTGTATTCAGAGAACACCTCCTTATCGGAACACACATGACGAGTGGCACCAGTATCGATGTACCACTCCCTTGGGTTATCCACCATATTGGCTTCAAACACCACTGTCGACATATCAAAGTCGGTCAATTCACCCGGCACAGGGCCGTGTTCAGCCACAAGGGCACTAGGTTGCCCTTTCTTTGGCCCAACCTTCTTTGGCCTCTTGCAGTCTTTGGTATATGGTTTGCCTTTCCACAGTTGTAGTAGGTTCCAGTAAACTTCAAAACCTTGGCAGGCTGCTTCCCTTTATCAAGGGACTTCCTCTTGCTCGAGTGGCCTTGCTCCAGCAAGTTAGCACGAGCCTCTATCATCGGAGTCTTCGCCTATGAATTATGGTTGTCCTCCTCAATACGAAGACGAACAACCAGGTCTTCAAGACTCATCTCCTTCCTCTTATGTTTGAGGTAGTTCTTGAAATCTTTCCAACCCGGCGGTAGCTTTTCAATCACAGCCGCAACTTGGAATGACTCGCTTAGAGACATTCCTTCAGCATGGATATCGTGCAAGATAAGTTGAAACTCTTGCACTTGGGACACGACGGTCTTAGAGTCGACTATCATGAAGTCAAGAAACTTGCCGACGACGAATTTCTTCGCCCCGGCATCCTCAGTCTTGTACTTCTTCTCCAAAGCAGCCCAAAGCTCTTTGGCAGAACCAACCGAGCTGTACACATTGTACAACTCATTACTAAGTCCGTTCAAGACATAGATACGGCAAAGGTAATCACCTTGCCCCCAAGTTTCGTACGCAGTGCGTAGTTCAGTGTTTGTCCCATTTTTGTTGCGTTTTTCGTTGTTATTTTGTCCCTCATATTGAGTCATTTAGATGGTTTTAGGATCATTTTGTCATTTATTATGTGTTTTGCGTTCATTTGAGTGTTGCGATGTTTTCCGTTTGTTTTCCGGTCTTTTTCTGTTCTCTTTTCGTTTTTGGTGTGTAGTTTGAAAACCTTGGGAGAACAGGTTTTCGAGAATCTTGTGGGGAAGCTGACACCATTAGATAGAGGGGTTCGTTAGCGACACGTAGGAAAAAACGGAACTCAATTCCAAGTTCGGATGAGCCCAAACGAACCCGAAACGTAAAATGGCGCAGTGCAGTCCAAAGTCGCGAGTCGCGAGATAAAAGTCGCGACTCGCGAGCCTACATCGCGACTCGCGAGAGCAAAGTCGCGACTCGCGACTAAAACAGAGCCTCCGACCAGCTACGCGACCCCACGACCGGTCCGACTCGCGACTCGCGAGTCAACTCGCGAGTCGCGACCTGTTCGACCCTGTTTTTATTTTTCTCCGTTTTTACTCGTTCTAGCTCCGTTTTTTGAGCTCTATATATGAAAACGAACCCCCAGACCTAAGGAACAATCCCCAATATCGTTCCTTTCAATTTTTCTCTCCAAAAACTCAATATTGTTAGGATAAATTTCTTCGCTTTTCTTTTTTTTCTCTCATGCTTGGATTGTTGGACACAAAGTTATTTGGATTGAAATCTTGCAACTCTTAATCCGATTGTAAGTTTTTCAATTCTATTTTATTATTGTTGATTGGTTTTATGTTCTTAATTCCGGTTAACATGAAATTGAATCTAAGCATGAGGTAATCCATTCACCTAGGGTTAGGGATTTTGATTCTTGTTTTGAATTATGAGGAATGTGTTTTGTTCAATCTATACGAGTTGTGTGAATTATATGGTTAGTTGATTGATCACCATTCTAACCTAGTTAATCGACGTTTAGAACCGAGAGGGGAGACGTCGGTCGATTTAGGCTCGTATAGAGTAGACATGTTCGTAAAAGTATTGTCTATGTGTTGCTTGTTTGAATGAATTTATCGTTTATGTTTGTGCTCTTGTTACGAAGAGTTATTGAGCATAGCCCTCTAGACGTGTAGGCTTGTTTAACCTCGTAACCAAACAAATAAGCGTTCAACATAGTTTAAGACTTGATGAGATTTCCCGACCCCTAGACCTTCTTCTTTTTCTCTAGAAATTTAATTGTTATTTCTTTAAATTTTTTTTCTAGTTCTAGATTGTTTTAGTTGATTCCCCAAATCAATCGTGATTAGAGTGTTTAGTACTTATTTTCTTTTCGTGTGTGATCAAGACCAACGCTAAATTACGAACAGTCTTCCTCGAGAGATCGACTCGGGTAACGAATCCTTTGATTCGGTACACGGTAAAAAAATAAAATAATTTGCTACAACAAATTTGGCGCCGTTGCCGGGGAAGGCAAGTAGGATTTTTAGTTTTGGTATTGATTTAATTTTCCGTGTTTCTCTTTGTTTTTTGTTTTTGGGATTTTTGTTTTCTATTTTGTGCATATTTGTTTTTCTTTTTGTCTTCTTTGTTTTTGTCTTCTTTTTCCTTCTTTTTCGTGGCTACGTGTGGTTGTTCTATTTTGATGTGCAGGAGATATGAATTTCAACCGTACTTTTCCCTATCCGCACACCCAACCTTGGGGTTACGAGCCGAGCTATCACACCGGGTACCACAACCAATCATATTCATATTCTTCCGAGCAGTACTGGGATCCCCACACAGTCGAGCAAGCTTATGAGTCCCACAAGTTCAACGAGAAGCTCGACCGTATCTATGAATTCGCGTCATCCCGGTTAGCTCAGGATGAAGAGATCGCAACCCGGTGTAGGCATGCGCATCAGTCACGTCCATACCATGATTCTTGGGACTATGGCCAGACTTGGTCATATCCTTACGAGCAGAAATGGGAGTCTTTACCTGTTGAGCAGTCATGTGAGTCCCTCGAGGACTCATCAGAGTACAATGCCAAGCTCGACCAGGCCCTCGCTCTTTTAGCCTCCCAAGCGGCCCGTAGGAGCAATATTGAGTCTAAAATCGAGAACCTTGTGGAGCGCGTGCAAGCATTAGAGGATCGAGTTAACAATGTCACTCCCGAGCCCACTGCTCAAGGCGAATCTATACATAGAGATGAACCTCGGGAGGCTGCTTTGACATACGATGAAAAGCTCGACCTCATCCTTGCTCACATATCTGCCCAGGCCACTCGAGATGTGGAGATTGAGCTCAGATGTGCTGGACTGGGCACACAAACGGAGATTCTTACAGCACACATCGACTCAATCGAGGCACAAGTCGCCGACCCCCACTTCATGCTTGATACTCAAGCCCGTACGATGAAACAAATGTGTGAGACCGAAGAAGAAGATAATGAGCTCCAGCCAGGCGTTGATGATATTTCAGAAGAGGAGATCCATGGGCTTGATTCTCAAGTCCCACCTCCCACCTTCGAGTTGGAGCATCCTTCTTCGAGGCCGTTGCACTGTGTTACGAAGTGGGGAGAATTCAGTTCGACTTGCTCCACAGATATCCTTATAGTCCCGGAGGTTGACGACAGAGCTCACGTGGGAAAAGCTCTGCGTTTAGAATTGGGGATTGCTCGTGCCCGAGACCACTTCATACAGAACATAGCCACCCGAATCCACCATGCCCGCCTTCTTGCCACCCTTCCCATGCTGCCACTTCTGGAAAATACGAAGGCGTGGCATGATCGCCATTTCTTCTTGGACCCTGGCTGAGTTCCTCGCAGGTTTCGTCAAGCTAATGACGTTAAACAAGCGCTTCTTGGGAGGCAACCCAAGTGATTATTGCTTTCCTAGATATTTTCTTTATGCTTTTTAGATTTATTCTTTGAATAATGGGAGTTTGGAGTTTCTGTGTTTTTCTTGGCAGGAATGAGTTAGCGAGCTTGAGCAGGACGAACGTCGAGGTCCAGAGTGGAGCGTGGACGAGTAGCTCGTATGTGGATGCTTATCTCCTCGAGGCATTTTCGGTTTGCACACCTTTTTTTTCCTTTTCTTTTTATCTTTTTTGAGTTGTTCTTTCCTCTATCTTTGCTTTTGAGTCTTGCGTTGCTGTCGTAGTTGCTAAGTTTGGTTCGTCATTTGAGAGTGCTAGGTCCTTTATTTAACTTCATGTTTCGTGTTGAAGCAATGAGGACATTGCCTCATTTTAAGTGTGGGGGAGTTATTCAGATTTTTGCATGCTTATATGGTGGGCCGGGCTAGTTTAGGTTTTTGTGTTGTTGAGCATGGTATTGGTGGATTATATGATTTGTTGATGGATGTTTGATGAAATTGGGAAGTTGTGATGACGATTGTGTTGATCATTGCCTCGATATTGCTTGATTGCTTTGAGTGACATTTATTTACCTTGTGAGGTTTTGATCCTTACTCTTTCTTTCTTGTGAGATATTGGTCATATTCTTGAATGATTAGAACTTGCCTTGAGTTTGTTTGAAAGGAATCTATTAGAGTTTGAAATTGCGAATGTGATTGAGGCGTTTTGTTTGAATAGCTCACTTCTGCCTTGTTCTTTGG
>BKCP01005705.1:481066-508834 GCA_008636005.1 Striga asiatica
AACAAATAAGCGTTCAACATAGTTTAAGACTTGATGAGATTTCCCGACCCCTAGACCTTCTTCTTTTTCTCTAGAAATTTAATTGTTATTTCTTTAAATTGTTTTTCTAGTTCTAGATTGTTTTAGTTGATTCCCCAAATCAATCGTGATTAGAGTGTTTAGTACTTATTTTCTTTTCGTGTGTGATCAAGACCAACGCTAAATTACGAACAGTCTTCCTCGAGAGATCGACTCGGGTAACGAATCCTTTGATTCGGTACACGGTAAAAAAAAATAAAATAATTTGCTACAACATTCAGCATTTGTCTCATTTTCAGCAATAACCGGGGGTCGTCCTTCAGGTCTTTCACCAAACCCAAAGTGGTCTGGTAAAAATGCATCTTTTGTTGCCACCTTTTTAAAATCAAGCCCATTGAATTTTTCGGGCTTCTCAGCAGTAGGGACATGGACAACAGGTACATGATTGATCAGATGCTGAGTGTTGGAACCATTTCCGGTGGAAGCCATCAGTTCAGTAGGTTGAGATATTCTTCTTGCGATTGTTAGAAATTGGGTATCAAAATTACACGGGAATCCTACGAACTGATATGTATTTTTCAGTTCTTACAAATAATCTAAAAATAGAAAATTACAATCGAACTGAAAAATAAATTACATCTGAAAAAATAAATTAAAACTTAAAGAATAAAACGAAAAGATTTTAGCCGAGGCGAGAAACTCTTTCCGCAAGAAGAATACGCCCCGTGTGTTGCTAACGGTTCAGGCGTAACTTCCCCAAAGATACAACGACAAACGTCTCTAAATCTGTAGCACATCAGATTGACGAGCTCCAGCGAACTTGAACAGAGTCGAGAATTGAGCACTTAAAAAATAGGAATAAAAATATCACTCTTTTGTTAATTCGATAACAAATAGATATTTCTATATTTTTCTCTCTGATATTTTTTATCACTCCAATATTATTTCTATATCTCTATTTTTCTTTCTCTCACTCTTTCTTCCCTTTCTTCTCTGTATTTTTCTCCCGTCCGAACTCCCCCTATTTATAGGAATTGAGCATATGGGGGACGTCTGAAATTAGGCCAATTGGCCAATAATTTATGATTAATTTTTTTTTTTTTTTTTTTTNATCTAGGATGTGTAAACCATTTTTTTTTATTAATTAGAGAAAGTGGGGCGGTGGATCCGCACCTAATTTACATTTTCACACACACATATTTTCCTTTACTTGAAAACAAAATATTTAAGAAATCAGCTACTCAAATTAAGGACACTATAAAAAATAATCAATAACATTAGTAAATCAGCAGTCATGGCTTACAAAACTGAAATAATTATTCTCAAATGCTTTTGATTAGTTTATTGTATATATTTAACCATAATTTTATTGTTGCCCTGCATGTTTATCTATTTTGAATACAATTACTTATGGAAATAAACAAGTCCTATAGATTTATGGAAAAAGAAAATAATTGAGGTGTAATTAAGCAAATATTAAAATAAATGAATGGAAAGATTCACGTCTACATGACCATATAACATGATCAGTTATATTCACTTGTCAGTGGCGGGCCGCTTAATTTCTCATAAAAACGAAACAACAATAATTACTTTTCGCCCATAAATTTTAATTAATCGTCCAATTCAATATTTAACACTGCCTCCTAAATTTTATTCGCTAAAGTACACAAATATGTATAAGATATTTCCTGTCTACTACTTATGCCAGCTGATTTATTTTATTCCAACTTTATCACAAGTAAAGATTTTTATTTCCTTTATTCCAACTTTATTGCAAGTAAAGATTTTTATTTCCAGCTACAGATTTATCTCTTAATTTTTGTCACCAAATCTATTACTATATAATACGGTTAAGGAAAATTAATATTTCTAAAATAATTCAATAATATAAAGTAGTTTTCCCGCTTTTTTATTTTATTTTTTACCATTTTGGTAAAGATTTTTGATTTTATTTTGCATTCTGGCCCATGCAATTTATTTGAAATAATCCGTGCATGCAATTAAAAATAAATACCAGATATTGTTAAGTAAAGTGATAAGATTTTGCTAAACAACAAGATATTGTTAATTATTAATTGATACGTGATAAGATAAACAATTGGATAAGATTTTGGTAAACAAATATATATTGTTGGATAAGATTTTGGTAAACAAATATATATTGTTATTTAGTAAACAATCGGATATTGCTAATTGTTAATAGGATATTGTTATTTGTTAATTGTTAAACAAATTTTCACGTGATTATACCCTGATTTTTTGACCGCGCAGAGTTGTCGAATTTGGAAGATAATCTGCCAAATGATTTTAATTTTTTTTTTTACTTCTTAGTTTTAACACGTTTCTAATGTAATCCTAATGGGCAATTGATATCAAAAGTTGGAGAATAATAAAAATCAAATTCATAAATTTAAGTATAGATATGCCATTCTAAACACATGTTAAATACAATCTTCTAAATAGAGTCCTCATATACGTAAGTTGCGGCTGAATCTTTGACATATAACTTTAAAACGTGAAATCAATTTCCCATTATTTTTTATCATTATTCTAAATAGAGTCCTCATATTCCATACCTGCAAGTAGGGCTGCAAACGAGCCGAGCCGAGTCGAGCATTGACCTTATCGAGCAGGATTGAGTTTTTTTTTAGCTACTCGAGCTTGAGCTCGCCGAGCTCGATTTTTGAGGCTTGAGTTCGACTCGATAAAAAAATATAATAGCTCGAGCTCGGGTCGAGTTCGGCTCGGAATCAAAATGCTCGAGCTCGGCTCGAAAATTTTTAAGTGGAAAGGTAAAATTACCATTAAATACCTATGCTAATTTATATAATAAGGGGTATTTTAGTAACTTAACGTGTATCTCGATCCGCTCGACAAGAAAAAATATGGGATCGAGCTCGACTCGAGTTCGTGCTCGAGCCGCTCGAGCTCGAATCGAGTTCGGTCAAACTCGAGCTCGAGTCGAGATTGGACTCGAGCGCTCGCGATCCGCTCGGTTCGTTTGCAGCCCTACCTGCAAGAAAGAGTCAATTACCTACTTTAGTGGATGTGATTATTCGAATAATACAAAAATATATATAGGATATAAATCATTTCATATCTTTAGGGGTCGTTTACTAAGGAGGAAAGGATTAGACAGTAAAACAGAAATGAGTTATTCAAGTTCATCAAGGTTGGTACCCGGTGTTTTGTGTGACTGCGGTAAGGTTGCTCGTCTACAAACTGCATGGACCCCTGCCAACTCAGGAAGGAGGTAGTTCGATTGTGCCGAAAAAGCTTGTCGCTTCTGGAATTGGTTTGACCCTTCGATGTGTGCAAGATCAAAAGAGATAATCCCCCGGTTTGTTGCGTAAAATAAATCGGTTAGAAGCTGAAACAAATCGCCAGAGTGTCGAACCTGCAAATGAACTCCAAGGGAAGGAGAGGTACATGAAAAAGATGAAGAAACTGGAAAAAGAAAATGCACATTTGAGGCAGAAGAATAGATTTTTACTGGTTTTAGTTGTAATGTCAATGGTGTGGATGTTTATCATGAAATGAGCATAATATGTATCAAATTATCCAACAACTCTTATGTATTGGTGTTTTGATGTATTTTTGCTATGTAAACTTTAGCTTGTATGTCCCGGCAGAACAGTATGTAATGCAACCATGGTTTTAATGAAATTTCGTTTGTTTTTCGTATTTGTTTCCCTTTTTATTAAAAACATATCACATGAATGATATAAAATTGAAACCATAGAAATACGCATATTTGTGTAACTTGAAAACGTAGGTAGTATTTACTATAATTGTGTGTAACTAAGGTTAATACAAGTTGTAATCCGATACAGACTAGTCAATGCAACTAAGGTAGTATTCCATCAATGGGTCAGAAACACATGCAGAAAACGTCTTTTATCAACCCTCTGCATATCTCACTTGCCCTGATAAAAGAGCACTGTTACATCTTCTAAAAGTGAAAGCAACTTTTGCTGTTGAACCCATGCGTACAAGTTAATGCATGTGAGCATACAGTATTTGTTTTGCATGACCATTCCCCTACCAACAACAAAGCTACTGGTCAATATCTACGTACAACTACCATTGTGTAAAGGCTTAATTCACCATTCAACTAAACTATATAGTAAAAAAATTTATAATTGTTAGCACAGGTATGACAACACGTTGCATGTCTACATGTAGGCTCAAGCTTTTTCTGCAAAGCTGAGTAGATTGGACTAAGGCTTCAAGAGTTTGTTTAGCATCTGCACATGGTTGCAGGTCTACTTTTATGCTTAAGCTTATTCTGCAAAGCTGACTAGATAGGACTAAGGCTTCACGAGCTTGTTTAGCATCTGCACATGGTTGCAGGTCTACTTTTATGCTTAAGCTTATTCTGCAAAGCTGACTAGATAGGACTAAGGCTTCACGAGCATGTTTACCATGTGTACATGTCAGGCAATGCATTACATATCCGCAATAATGATATTTTCCTATATAAACAGCCCACTGCACAACAAACATATCCAGAAACGTAGAGGGAAGTTGTGAAAGATTAAATTTCATAAAAATAAATTACTTAGCTTAATTTCATAATTTGCGATGACTCTTGATTTTGGTGTAGTGCAGGCTGACTACCCGAACGACCTATATTGGACACCAAAACTTGATGAGTTCTTAATCGATTGTTTGCTTGATGAGAAGTTGTGTGGTCAGTTTGTTCCTGCTGCAGCTAATACTGACTCCATCGTTGATACTACGAAAGCAATAAATTCGTATCATCGTAAGAGCTTTACGACGGAGTACATAAGAAGCCGCGTTGATATTTTAGCCAAACAACATGATGTTTTCACATCCCTTAAAGTCAAGGATGGTGTGCAATACGATGCCGGCCAAAACAAGTACCATTGTTCGAACAAGACTTGGTATCAACTGGTAGATGTGAGTTTTATCAATGATTTGCCATTTGCTTTATTACGCACACGTTAGAGCTGCAAACTAATCAATATTTAATGTATTGGGATGAATTTTCGGTGGCGTACATGAAGGACGGTGATCCGCAGCATGACAAAATTGTGGAGTTGTTTCATGTGGAGCCGACGTACGTACCTCCTTTCGAGTACCATATTTTGTCTGACAGTGATAATGAACACAATAGGAATGCAAACAATGGCCGCAAACAAAACTCTTCAAACTATTGATGTTGAGGACTACACCCCAAAACATTCCCCTCCGAGTAGGTTAGTGTCGTACCCTGTTCGAACCCACATCCCACGTAAAAAACAACCACCACGTCCGACCTTCTATCTGGGTAGCACTTCAAAGCCCCGACAACAAGAGCATTCCATCCATAGCCAGATTAGGTCAACTGATGGATCTGTCAACCAACCGACATACTACAACTCTACTCAGAGCCATGCGGATGAAGTGGAACTAAATTCTTCGTCCACTGCATGTTCTGCTACCCCTATGGATTTCACGCCGCCTGAATGGCCGTGGTACTAGCTCCGTCACTGTATTGGTTGTTTTTATGGTTGTACTCTTTAGTTTGTTTGTCATGGTTTTAATGAGCACGTAGTAGGTTCCGTCTGAGTTGTTTAGGTATTCTATGTTCACTTCTCTTATGTTATGCTTGTCTTATCTAATGTACGCTTGTCGGTGTTATTGCTTATCGGTGTTATTAAGTTGTGTTCTATACGTCTCCTTCTCCTGTGTTCTATGTTCATATTCACCTGTGTAATGTTTGTAATTTAGCAGCCATTAACAAAATATAATCGAAAAGAATTAACAACCAAAATATAAAAAAATGATATCCAAAATCCTCCATTTTTCCAACATCGTCAATAAAAGCTAATTAAATCAAAAATAAAGTTCACAACGATAACCAAATCCGTAATTCTAACATCGTCAATAAAAGCTAAATAAATAAAAAACAAAGTTCGCAACGATAACCAGATCCATAATTCCAACATCGTCAATAAAAGCGAAATAAATAAAAAACAAAGTTCGTAACATCATCCACAAAAGTCTGCAACATCAACCCCAAAGTGCATAAGGTCCACTACGTATTACACTTTCTCTACATTTTGACTTTGAATTTTATGACTTCATCATGTGGGAGGAGAAAGAACGTGCAAACATCACCAACAACAATGTCGTTGTTATCGATGAATTGTCGTGCACGACCATTCTGTAACAGTTTCTTCCCATGTCCATGTATTATGTCGACGTCATACCAAATATCACCAAACTTCAACATTGCGGAGTTGTAATTCAAATACTTGCCTTCAATGTTATCCCTCCAGAATTGCATTGGGATTAACTAATATATAATAGATGTTAAACACAATGTTATAAAATATGCAATTTTAATGAAATTATAATATTACATTAAAAAACATACCAGACGTGCACGCTCCACATGAGTTGGCTTTATCTCGAGACTAAACGTGTAATGTGGTAGCCTCTCACAACCATTGGGCTCCATCACCAACACTTCAAAGTCGAAAATGGTCCCGGGACGGAACACCAGAAAGTAGAATAGGGCTATGTCTTCTGCAAGAACGAAATCTCTCCAGCCATCCGTTAATGTCGGGCAGTTATTGACCATATCCAATGTCGCCTCATATTTACGGCCCTCGATAGTCTCAATACTGCACCGTTGTGGCAGCACCACACCACGGTAATGGTGGTGTGTTGCTGGCGGGAATTCCTACCAAAAAAGGATGTTACAAGTGTTAGTTAAATACAATGTAGGAGATTTAGTACTGCCCGACATAACCACATAAGTTGTTGTATGTACATAGGAGGTTTGCGATATGGCCAAGTAGGGAGTTAGACTGTTGGATTCTATGCATATTGAATACTATGGTTATGATGGTTTAAAATGTTATGCAAGACAAACTGTGCGATAATGGTGAGCTTGTTGGTTGCTCACCCCCATTATTTTCTTGTTGTCTTCTCTCTTCCTTTGATCTAGGTTGAGACGAGCTGGAGGCGGTGGCGTAGGATGAGCGAGATGGTGGTCATTATGTGTTGAAAACCTATGCTTCCGCATAAACTTGATATTTATCTATTTGCTATCGCACTTTGGATTATTTGTTTCGTCGTTTTCGAGCTATGTTGAATTTCGTTTGAACCTTGCTTTCATGCTAATCGTTTGGGAATGGTTTTAAAATTTATGATTAATAAGATTGTTATTCTGATAGCTCGAGCATGTGTAGGTTCTATCGATTGATTGATTTGGTGTTATTATTTGTTTGTTGTGGATAGTAAGTAGCGTCCGTTTTTCGATAAATGTTTTAACTTGGATTTAAAAAAAAATACTATGCTTTTTATTAAATAAATTCGGTAAATTCCTTAAAATAAAACGGGGCGTTACAGTTTGGTATCAGAGACAGTCTTGCTTTTCTGTAGACTGGTTCATATGTGATTAAGTGTTTAATGACCATTCGACCACTCGCTTCGTCACGCCGCGCCAGCTCAAGGTATGAGTTTTATTGTTTTGATTATTATCGATATCGTGATTATGGTTTGTTCTTTTATTGGGGCTAAGAAATTTACCCTCCGTTTATACGGACTTGAACTCTAGTGGTGTAGGGTTAAGTGCCGACCTTAGAGATGTTTGTTGTGAGTTTTCGGGCTGGTGTTATCAAGTTTAGTTTGGTCTATAGCAGTGCACTCGTTATGAGTTTCTGTTTAGTACCATCGAATGAGAACCATTCGTAATCCATCTCGAAAGAGAAGGCTTAAGTAAAGGGAACAGACAACCAAAGGAGTCCCAGGTGTGTGGATTATTCGGAAGTCTGTGACTATTGTGGATAGAACTATTAGACGCGTGTAGAACCCGGTCAATGGGAACCGGGAGTGGAGTCTATCCACCATTGAATGATTTTGAACTCTAGTGTTTCATGGTGAACTCTAGATTCCCTATATTTTTTTTTTTAAATTTTGTTTTGGGTGTTAAACCTTTCCGGCTTGTTCAATGTAGAACCATGGCCACTTGTAATCGCAATGCCCGCAACCGTCAACAAACCCTACCTCCATCACCACCTCGCCAGCAGGCCCCTCCGGCCATGGATTTTCCCCAACTCATAGTCCAGTCTCAGGGCATGCACGCACCCACTTTATCGGGGAGTGAGGCCCCCACTGCTGTGCTTGAGTGGATGAAGGAGCTCGATAAGATATTCGCTGTACTCCCTCTACCTGATAGGCAGCGAGTAGCTCTTGCCGCCTTCCAGATGAAGGCAGATGCTTCCGACTGGTGGGTCGACCACTGGGCTCGGAGGCCAGAGGCTGAGCTCAATGCTCTCACTTGGGAGCGGATGAAGGCAATGGTTCGTGGCAAGTTCCTTCCCCAGAGTTTTTGGGATCGCATGGAGCATGAGTTCTACCATCTTCAGCAGGGCAGTACCAGCGTGGACGACTACATCCACACTTTCACCCGAATGTGCCTTTTTGCTGGTGATTCTGTGAACACCCATGAGAAGAAAGCCAATAAATTTTTAAAAGGACTGAATCCGAGAATCCGTGAGCTAGTTGGGAGTCACGGACTGATGTCTTATGCCGACACCGTCAGTCGGGCTCAGAGAGTGGAGAGCTTTCTCATCCCGACAGATCCTGTTCCTTCTGTTCATCATGCTACTCAGCCTGCCCAGGCTGTACCTCCTCTCATCCCGCCTTTGTCTTATCAGCTGCCGCTTATTGCTCAGGCGCCTTATCCGTACACGGTTCTGAATGCTTCAGCTCCCCCGTCATCTAGCTCTGGCAAGAGAAAGAATGATCATCCGAACCGCAAGAAGGGCAAGCGCCCTAACCATGGGCCACACCAGCTTCAGCAGCAGCTTGTGGCACAAAATACCCAGCATATCCGCCAGTTTCCAGCAGGACCACCGCCGTGTGGAGCATGCAGGCGAGTCCACGAGGTCAACATGTGTCGAGCTGTCGACATAACTTGCTTCAACTGCCAGAGGATGAGTCATTACTCCCGTCACTGCCCAGAACCGCGAAGGCCGGATCAGCATCAGCATCAGCAGCAGCAACAGCCCAGATAGCCCCCGCTTTACCAACATGAGACAGAAGGCCATGCCCGCGTCTACACCATAACCCACGACTAGGCAGCCAACAACGCAGGTACCATGTCCGGAAGGTCTTCGATATCCAATATGCCTGTTTTCCTTTGCTTATTGTATCTTGAGCAATTCTTTCAAATTTTCTTTCCCCGATGTTTTGAGGCCCTATCTGTCATAATGTTTGCCAAGTCAAGACATAGGTTAACTTGAGAATACCTTAGCTTCGATATAGACGGCGATCAATTTCTTTCGTGATTTGTTTTAACTTTGAACCAAAGTGGTGTACGTGAAAATCTTTTAAGGAGGGTAGTCGAGCCTGATGCAGAGCCGTTTTCATTTTCGTGTCGTGTCCATCGTAATTCTTCGAAACTTCCGTTCTTCTCCCTTCGAAATTTCAAGAGCGACTCTTGTATTTCTTGGACTTTTGGCAACCCTCTGAAAACTCTAGTATTTGATTTGTTTGGAGTCTTCATTTGAGAAATTGCAACCTTATATATTAATTAAGACAAGTACTTTCGTTTTACTGCTTGTCTTATATCGTTTCTTTCGATTTTGGTGATGCCATTTCAGTCTGGGTACTCCATTCATACCCAGATCGATTCGTCGTGTTTTATTTTTATCGTTGTTGACCTATATTCAAGATGCGATCGAGACGAATCAACTAAGGAGGCTTCGTGATGAGATCCAGAAACGTGAAAATCTTAGCAGAGTAGAAATTGAGCTCGTATAGGACTGCCGGCACGATTAGCTACCGGAGATAGAGCTGACGTGACGGCCGACACTGCTAGTCAGAAGAGTCATGCGAGCTGATCATCTTCATTATTCGGCAATGACGGTTGAGTTAGAATGATTCCTAGCTGAGGATGCCGATACTCGTCTTCCTTAGGAGATTCCTCCATAACTCTAATATATGTTATCCGCTTGAAGTTGTATGGCTCGGGGAAGGATGTGATGATTTGGAAGCCCTGAACCATCCGAGTTTGTCGATACCTAAATGCTGGGGGATGATGTCTTTGTTATATCCTAATGTTGATCGGTTTTGTAAAAACCTTTCCTTCCAGGCTACCTCAGATAGTGTGAGCCTTAAATTAGATTAATTTTTTTCTGTACCTCGAACGAATGCCGACGCTGACTGGGTGTAGTCACGCGAAGTGGTGGTCGAGCACGCGAGCCTGTGCTGAGAGACGTCAGGCACTGCAGGGCCAATCGTTGACTCGCACGAGAGCTGCAGCCACCATCACCGAACGCAGGAGCTCCTCAAGCCAGTGTGCGGCCGAAACCTTGACCTTGCAGTTGTTCTCCGAACAGATGTACGCACATGTTCCAGCGCCCCGCTTATGCAGCGCCAGTGTGTGTGACATCTCTCGGGTGACAATGCATGAAACCTCGGACTGGCTATGTCCTTTTAGATCGTTATAATGGGATCGTCGAGCATCCCTATTTGAGAGCCGGTTTCTGCGATAGAAGTTGTTTTCGAATATCTAGTCGATACTTCCTATACCGCATACGAGCTGTTACTCGTGTCGGCAGGGAATGTGTCTTTGTCACCGATATCGAGTAGAACCGTGGCTTCTGTAGGTATCAGTGTTGAGTTTGTGGTGTTATTGTTGCTTTGTTAGCCTTTTTATGAGATCCCGTGGCGGCCCGTTTGATACGGACGCACGGATCTCGTTGGGATCGTGGGCAAGTTACCCGGGCACGAGACTGAACTTGGCACCGCGTAGAAATCAAGATAGTTATGCGTTTAGGACATGCTGTCGAGACCCTGATAGACTGGTTGGAGTCTGGTGTACTCAATGGGTGTGTCGTGTGGAACTTTCTTACCATAAGAAAAGGCACTTATAGCGGTGGCTAATAAGCGACGATCTTGATGGTACCGTACGAGGTTCTGAGTATGGAAAGAGGCGTTGTACGCCTCGAGTTCTAGAAAGAGAGGAAGTATCAGCCACATTTGTTTGTCCTTTCGTGATTCTCGACCGAGTCGACGTCTTAGCCTGACGGTTGACCCCATCACCGGAGCTTGCAAGAGTGCACGACCTGTTCAGTGCCTTGTGGAGAGGGGACAGGTGCGCGACTCTAGGCACGAGGCGATCTTTGACGAGTTGCATGTGGGCAGAACCTTACCTTTGATGAGGTATCGGTGACCTACTAGGTTGACGAATCCAGTAGGGAGAGTCCGGAAGAGGTACTCGTCAAAGTCCGGCGGGGTAACCATGGCTAGTGCGGTGTGACTTGGTAGAATGGGAAGATTCGGACGGAGTATCCGAGTTGAGTGGTTTGAGCTTCTCTCGTGTGTCAGTTGTCCTGTTGGGATGATTTTCTTTGATTTCCGGGGACGAAAATCGTTTAAGGAGGGTAGACTGTAATGCCCCATTTAATTGTGGTTTATTTGAGATTTATTTATGATTATTTGGTATTATTATTATTATTATTATTAGTATTATTATTATTATTATTATTATTATTATTATTATTATATTATTATTATTATTATTATTATTATTATTATTGTGTTATTATTAATTATTGCTTGTAAATTTGAATGTCTAAATATTGTATGTCTAAGTGCCAATTAATTGCTAATTGTATATTTTGATTAATAATATTAGTATTTTAAAAATAATGTACGTATTTAATTTATATTGTCCGGAGTTTTGTTTATTTTATCGCGCGTTTGAATTTATATCGGGCCCGAGAATATTCGTAGGAACCGAAATCGAGCCAGTGAGTCGATTTATTTTCGCAAACCGGCCCGTGAGCCGATTTAAATGTCACAAACCCAGCCCAAGAGGCACGAAAATTCGGCCCAATTACTCGGGCCCGGCCCGACAGATTTTTCTCCTCTTTTTCTTTCATGCGTGAGTTTTGTGTTTGGGATTTATTTTGTCTTGGTCAACAAGACTTTTAAAACCTAATAGTATATGTTTGTCTCGGTTCCCTTCACAAATCCCAAATCCCGCAGCCATCAAAAACTCACGTTAGAAATCAGATTTTCTCTTCATCTTCCTCTCGTGATAATATTTCTCCTATTCAGATCGCGATCGATCATCACCGTCTCCATCTCCCTTTCTCTTTTTGCTGTCGGTTCTTGTTATCCAGCCAATCACCTCGTCCTCCTTCCTTCATCCCGTCATCATCGTCTGATCATCGTCGCCGGTCACCTCCTCCTCTATCGCCGCCGCGAATCAGGCCTTCCGGTGAACTCTGCAACTCCCGACGAAGCCGCTGCAAGCTTCTCCCTCCGGCGATCCGGCAAGCACGTCGCGAGCTTCTCCCGCACGGCGAGCCCCTGTTCGCTGGGCTCTCTCCCTCCACGCCGCGAGCCGTTTCCGACGAGAAACAGCGGCCACCTCCTCAGCTGTGAACCGCCGCAACGACCAACGAGCTCCGTCGAGTCATTCTCCGTCGCGCAGCAACCCAAGTAGCCGAGAACGCAGCCGCTGCAGCACCTCCTTTCCCGGCGAGACACGAGAGCCCGTCATCCCCGCTCGTCTTGTTCGTTTCGTTTTTCGAGTTTTTTCCCCGAGAACGGTACCTCGTCGATTCCGTCTCGTTTAACTCATATATGATTTATTTCCTTATGTGTTTATTGTCGAGAAGTGCTTGTTGAACAATTTAATATATATATGAATTGCGAGACGTGAATATGTGCGATTATGTGTTTCGTTATGATTTTATGTGACGTAAATGTATTCGGGACCTCTTTAATTTTTAAAGAATTGAACGAGACCCCGAAAGTCGTATAAGTCGGTGGATATTGGAACAATGTCGAGCCCTTGGAATTATGAGAAGGCCTCGGACGAGAATTTTCGTGTTTCGGAATAATTGTCAAAATTGTCGAGCTTTATTGTCGTTGTTTTGGCATTTGAATTTTTAAAAATAGCTCGCTGCTCGAAACGACTTGAAATTTTTAGGGTGATGTTCTCTGTTCAATACTAGTCTTGTGTAAAAGTTTCGTGATTTTTAGAAACCTGTAGCTATTTGTCATAATTATAATGGAATCTGATCAGAATAGTGTTAATTACATAATAAATTCATTCGTGAACCAAATGAGCTGAAATTCGAATATGTCATGCCTCTGAGATTTTTATATGTTTTGTTAAATTTTTAGAATTTTTGGTCTTGATTTTATGTGGTTGATAATTTATTTACCAAATCTGCTGAGTGTCGTTTGAATTTTTATAAATTGGTTATTTCGTGAAAAATTCTACCTACTTTATGCGTTGAATCATGTTTTTAAAAGATGGAAATTTTTTGAGTCCATTTTGATTCGGTTTTGATTTAAATTCGATAAACTGCTGAATCTGGTATGAATTTTTAAAAATAGTAGCAGTCAATATTCAGGGCTGAGATTTTTATACATAGACTGTTGGATTCTATGCATACTGAATACTATGGTTATGATGGTTTAAAATGTTATGCGAGATAAACTGTGCGATAATGGTGAGCTTATTGGTTGCTCACGCCCATTATTTTCTTGTTGTCTTCTCGCTTCCTTTGATCTAGGTTGAGACGAGCTGGAGGCGGTGGCGTAAGACGAGCGAGATGGTGGTCATTATGTTTTGAAAACCTATGCTTCCGCATAAACTTGATATTTATCTATTTGCTATCGCACTTTGGATTATTTGTTTCGTCGTTTTCGAACTATGTTGAATTTCGTTTGAACCTTGCTTTCATGCTAGTCGTTTGGGAATGGTTTTGAAATTTATGATTATTAAGATTGTTATTCTGATAGCTCGAGCATGTGTAGGTTCTATCGATTGATTGATTTGGTGTTATTATTTGTTTGTTGTGGATAGTAAGTAGCGCCCGTTTCTCGATAAGTGTTCTAACTTGGATTTAAAAAAAAAGTACTCTACTTTTTATTAAATAAATTCAGTAAATTCCTTAAAATAAAACGGGGCGTTACAGTTTGGTATCAGAGCCAGTCTTGCTTTTCTGTAGACTGGTTCATATGATATTAAGTGTTTAATGACCATTCGACCACTCGCTTCGTCACGCCGCGCCAGCTCAAGGTATGAGTTTTATTGTTTTGATTATTATCGATATCGTGATTATGGTTTGTTCTTTTATTGGGGCTTAGGAATTTACCCTCCATTTATACAGACTTGAACTCTAGTGGTGTAGGGTTAAGTGCCGACTTTAGAGATGTTTGTTGTGAGTTTTCGGGTTGGCGTTATCAAGTTAAGTTTGATCTATAACAGTGCACTCGTTATGAGTTTCTGTTTAGTACCATCGAATGAGAATAATTCGTAAGCCATCTTGAAAGAGAAGGCTTAAGTAAATGGAACAGACAACCGAAGGAGTCCCAGGTGTGTGGATTATTCGGAAGTCTGTGACTATTGTGGATAGAACTATTAGACGCGTGTAGAACCCGGTCAATGGGAACCGGGAGTGGAGTCTATCCACCATTGAATGATTTTGAACTCTAGTGTTTCATGGTGAACTCTAGATTCCCTATATTTTTTTTTTAAATTTTGTTTTGGGTGTTAAACTTTTCCGGCTTGTTCAATGTAGAACCATGGCCACTCGTAATCGCAATTCTCGCAACCGTCAACAAAACCCACCTCCATCACCACCTCGCCAGGCCCCTCCGGCCATGGATTTTCCCCAACTCATAGTCCAGTCACAGGGCATGCACGCACCCACTTTCTCGGGGAGTGAGGCCCCCACTGCTGTGCTTGAGTGGATGAAGGAGCTCGATAAGATCTTCGCTGTACTCCCTCTACCCGATAGGCAGCGAGTAGCTCTTGCCGCCTTCCAGATGAAGGCAGATGCTTCCGACTGGTGGGTTGACCACTGGGCTCGGAGGCCAGAGGCTGAGCTCAATGCTCTCACTTGGGAGCAGATGAAGGCAATGGTTTGTGGCAAGTTCCTTTCCAAGAGTTTTTGGGATCGCATGGAGCATGAGTTCTACCATCTTCAGCAGAGCAGTACCAGCGTGGACGACTGCAACACCCCGCTAACTAGGGCCAATTTTTCGCAAATTTTAACTCTTTCGAAAACGCTTATAAATTTTTCGAAATCATTTGCAAACTATCTCGGGATGCTGCTAAGGACTTTTCTGCTTAAAAACCCGTTTCTTTAACCTAGGTCTAACAACTGGTTTAGACTTAAAGAATTCAGGTTTATATTTTTACGAATCATGCATATTAGTCTGGACCCGTTCGTACTGGCGAACCGGGTAAAATTATTTAAGTCTGAAAATAGCATCATGCATGTTCGAAAATAAACACAAGCATAGCGGAAGTCTGAAATGCGTGGAATTATTTAGTTTACAAACAGTTTAAACAAATGTCCCGGGAACAGCTTTCGTGCGGAACTCACGACCACCACCACCACAGCTTGACTCACGCCTGCCCGCCGACCCTGCCATCTGAAAATATAAAGTGGGGGTGAGTACGGTCCACTTGTACTCCATAAAAACCCATTCTAAAGTAAACAGCAATATTAATAATGATATCACAAACTGGTATATATAAGTAAACTGTAACTCCCGGAACTCTCTGGCCGGTAACTCCCGGAACACTCTGGCCGGTAACCGTGTGCACACTCTGATGGTATAACTAGGGCAAACTGGGCCACCACCAGAACTTAGGGAAGGCAAACTTGGCCTTAACCCAAAGTGGATAAAACTCATATACATACCTGAACGTGATATCGACTATTAAACTCAATGTATAACCCAGACTGGGTCCCCACCTGATCGGTTTTGAAAATGAGTAAGTGCGGCTGTGCTGGTAGCTGACTCCTCAAGCTACATAAAAATATAAGCAAACAAATATACTAAGTACTATGCTCGTCATATGCTCAAAAATATGCTAGGATGCTCTACTCTATCAGATTACTCATCCGGATATAAAGGAACGCTCTAAGGGTTCACAGAAATAATTCTAAGTCCGGAAATAATACTGATATGCTTAACTGATCTGGTTTGGCTCGGAAAAATACTTAAATTTCGGAATAAGACTCGGACCGAAAATCACGAACCAAAACGGACTCGAACCGCCGGCTAAACCGGCCGGTTCGCTAACTGGCTGAACCGGGTCGGGCTGGACCGGACCCGGTTGGACCACCGGGTCACACTGGACCGGTTGGTCACGGGCTGCTCGGACTGGCCGGGCTCGATCCCGTGCCGGGCCTGCTGGGGCCATGGCACGGCGCTGGGCACTAGCTGGGTGCGACCGGGCACGGTACTAGGCGCTGCTGGGCGCGGGCTGTGCGGCTGGCACGGGCCCTGGCACGACTGGTGCCACTAGGTGCGGCTGGGCACGACCGAGAGTCACTGGGTGTGCTGGCGTGCTGCTGGGCACGGTCGAGCACGAGGGACGCGGGAACTGGCGCGTACCCGGGTTGACTGGGCACTGGGCGTGCGGCTGGCACGACCCGAGTGCGACTGGCGCGAGAACGGACGTGGCCAGACACTACTCGCGCGGCTCGGGCGCGGCTAGGGCTGTCAGGGTGCTACCGGGCGACCCTGGGCACGCGGGCATGCTGCTGGGCACGTCCCGGGCTAACTGACTACTCGGGCGTGCTGCTGGGCACGTCCCGAGGCCTCTGGACCTGACTCGGGGTCACTACAGCATGGCACTGGACACTCGGGTGCGCTGCTGGCACGACCCGAGGTCGACTCCGCGTGGTACGAGCGACTGGCTCGGGATCACGCGTGCATGACATTGGGACAGCGCTGCCGGGCGCTGTCGGAGGTGCTCTGGCGCGACTGGCGCTGAGACCTCGCGGGCTGGCACGGACAGGCGCGGCTGGGCGCTGTCACGTGCACTGGGGACTGCGGTGCCTCGCGAGCGCTAGGCGCGGGCACGGACAGGGGCACTGCCTGGCCCCTGCGACGCGGCACGGGCACGGCACGCGCGACTGGCGCGGCTGGTGACCCTAGCCGGTCCTTTGCCAAACTTCCGGCAACTTTGCCGGGGACTACTGAACCAAATCAACCTAATATGACATACAATGCTCAAAAATGCCAAAAGTCACTGAGGGACCTCGATTGGATTTGGTGGTGGGCTTATAGGGCCGATTAGGCACGAGGCCACCCTAGGGCACAAAAATGAACATGCTCAACATGAAAATTGACCTAGGGCCGAATGATATACATCAAAAATCATGGCTAATGAGGCTAGAACATTGGTCAATACATGCATGCACATATACTTAGGTTCGGGGGTGAAAATGGCTCGATTTCACTTAACAAATTGACCGAACAAATGAACTCAAAGCATGAAACTGTTTTAACCATGTCATACTCATGATTTTTGAGGATTTTTAAGATGCTAATCTCGGCCATATCATGCATGTACCATAACTTACGAAATTAGGGCTTTAATCTTCAAAACTCCAAATCTCCATATTCTTCTCGTGCATGGCATCATTTTTGTACATGATAAATCTTATTTTATCATGAATAAGTTAGGAAAAATGGTTGTCACGAGCTAACCTTGCTCAAAAGTCGAAATGGTGCCAAAGGACTTTGCTCGGGAATCTCGCGGCCCTAGGAACTTGGTCTCGGCTTTGGGGCTTGAATGGCTGAGGAGGATAGCTTCATGGGACTTAGAAAAATCCAAAATAATATTTGAAAGATGCTAAGACTCGAGATGAAAGGCTGGAGCACGAATTAGCCGAGCTTCCTCTTCCCCGGGGTCAATGTGCGTGCGCGGCTTGGGCTAAGGCACACTTCACTTTTATCTTGTTTTCCCCTCAAATATGATAAGTGATTAATGTGTCCAAGAGCTGGGGAAGTGCTGAGGACATCCCTTGTATAGAGAATATGGGCGGAGGATACAAGGTGCACAAGGCTCACAAATTGGGACAAAATGCACTACACATGCGCATGGGACAAGGGTGATGGGGTTTGGGCTGACATGCACGAACTTGGAGAAGAATCTTGGTGCTTTGGCAGGTTTTGGTCAGCTCTGGACGTTCCCAAGGGAGTGGCACCACTAAGGGACAAGGCCAAGCATTAAACAATGCCCCCACTCAAGCTCACTACCAATAGAAAAATGCTAATAGCCATGTGATTGCCCTTAATCCTTTCTTAGGGATAATTAAGCTGAATTAATCCCTAATTAATCTCTTAATACACGCATGAGGTTGGGCCCTGGGGAAGTGGGCCGAAAAACTCCACATTGGGCTCGAGAAGTGGGCTGGTGCGCTGCCAGCGCTGGGCCTGGGCGCTGCTGGGCCCTGGGCGCGACCTGGACACGAGCTAGGCCATCCCGGTTTCGAAAACATAAGTACGAGACGAAAAAGGCGCGGGCTGGGCGCGGGAACTGCTGGCCCGGGCTGCGCGCGAGAAAAACACTTGGGCCGATTATGCCACATGCTTAGGGCTGGAAAAAGAGTTCTCCACACTTAGGAAAATTCCAAAGGTGTTTGGCCATGACTTGGGCCACCATACTTGACTCGCGCGGGGCTAGGGTGCGGGTACTAAGGCGTGTGTCACAGGGTCTAGATAGAGGCTAAATTTTTCGCGCCCTTAGCACCCTATGCGGCCTGATTTCCCACAAACCCAGTCAGCCTTCACCGTACCTTGATCCTTCGCTCGCTCATACAAGTATAAATCAAGGTTATGCAAACAAGTCGCTCACACACATGCGGAAGCAATAAAATAAAACAGCGACACGCAATATTACGGGCTCACGCCCAACCGATGCACTTTTATAACACTAAGTACAATGGAGACCCTACAGCTTGCATACACGGTTCAACACATACACTCTTGTGCACGCAGGCACATATACATGCATACTAATACCGGCCTTACAGAGATTGGCCTTACACACGCACGCTATATCACTTGGCGTATGCCAACTCTCGCACCTACTAGTACCCAATACTAGTGTATGCACCCTCGTGTGTTGGCCTTCACACCCTAGTTCACTCGTCTGTTTGCCTTGCCTTGCACCCTCGTGTTTAGCACTAAATGCTCTTTCCGAGTTCTTACAGAGTGTATCGTGGTCACTCGCTTGATCACGCTTTCGAGTTCGCTATCTCGCGCTCGATCTCTCTCGTGTTGTTGTCCTGCGCATATGCCCTCAGCGGCCTACTTATAGACCTCGGGTACAGCAGTCCCCCAACCGCTTGGTAACCGCTCGGTAACCGACTGGCAGTTATGCACAACTGCTCCTTGCCACGTGCCCGCATCAACCTGATGCCAACCTAGCCCATGCAACAACGGTCGGCAACCGTCATGCACATATGTCCAACGCGCGGGTTAATAACCGTCGTGCCACGTGTCCCTTGGAACCGCCAAGACACGTGTCATCCCGCTGCACTCAATTGGCCATGCACACTCAAAGGAATCCCGCATAGGCCACGTGATACTAGCAATAACCGACTAGTACACGTGCAGCCCAACTGCCCATTTCAAATTCCAACCATTCCCGCCAACGGCTTTAGATGCGGCGCCAACACTCGCGCGTGCCCTATCGAGCTGCATCATCCGAAGCACTCTCGTGCCCGAACTCGCCTAAGTCCGACCATGTCTTGGTTAATTAGCCAACACCCTCGTCCGAGTTTATCGGTGCACTTGGACGTCGCCCTTGTCCGCGCCTTACCCGACAAATATACGAAGCACCGCGCTGCTCCGCACCCTACCATCCCGAGTTATCCCGCATACCCGCAAGGCCATGCACAACCCGCGGTAATCCTCGTCCGACTGAGCCCTCGACTTAATCAACCAACATGATCCGACCAACACTTGGACAAATATGGCTAAGTATCGCACATCTGTCTTCGTCGCCCCACGAAGACCCGACTGAACCAACAATCCAGCCATAAGAACGCGCCCAGCTCGCGTCCTTCCCTTAGTCGACGCCTCGCACCTTTGTGCTCGGGTCACTTGGACCTTGACATGCTAAGGGATCATGCCAAGTTCCGGGTCTCAATGTTACCCCTGTAACAAACCTCCCCCACCTAATTTCGTCGATGCCCTCGTCGACGTGGGGAAAGTTCGCAAGCATGCCTCGAACATTGCTATCTGCCTCGTGAATGGGACCAGCTCAACGTTCCGAACCCAGGTTGCCTTGGCCTTCGGCTCACCTTTCCACTGGACCAAGTAAAATGTCCGTCTTTTACTTCCTCGTCCTCGGGTCTTTCGGTCCAAAACCGCATGAACCTTTCTCGTTGATTCACCTTTGCCCCCAATCAAGTCACGATCAGATTCAGTACAGCACGTATCTGACCCCTCCGAATAACACTTAGTTGTTGCACCAAGGTAAAGTAGTTCAGCCTGCTCCAGGTCTTGCTCGACTCGCATAGCCGATACCCGCATGGCTCCCTTCTTTTTCGGCACTGCCCGCTGAACATCGAGGGACTCTTCCCTTCCATCCAACACGAACACCATCTTATTCAAGTGTGGCTTCACAAAGGCCTTTGCCTCTTTGAGATAATCCATGCCCAGAATTAATTCAAAGTCATCCATAGGCAAAACATGCACCGTGTGTTAGAGTAGGGTACCCGGCGTTCCAATCTGATTGGACGTATTCTACTTGTAAATACGATCTATTGGAATTATATTGTAAATAAGGCATTACTTTATCTTAAGAGTAAGCATTTATCTTATATTTGCACTTAAGATAAAATCCCTAAATCACTTATGGTTATAAGGTATGGTTGCGCATAGAGATGGTGATCATGGAACATACCTTGAAAGCCGTGATCTTAAATACAGTTCCAAGTCGATGGATGTTTCGAGATGGGATATCGAATAATCCATAAAAGACTTGCACATAGTTTGTACGCTTGTTGGACAAGAATGTTGCATTCCATCAACATTAGCGTAAGACGTAAGTACATTTATGTGGGTGCTTGTTAGAGAACAAGTTCACTGAACATGACCGTATGAAAATTCTTAATGAAGAATTTATTCAGTCGAATAAGAATTTTCATGTTACAATAGTACATGACTAATCCTAAGACTTGAGGCACAATGGTAACTTTGTGCATATTACATTCTACTTTGATTTATCCTTTTGGTAGCTAGCACTATCGTTTAAAGGGATAAGTTGGGTATTATGTTAATATGTATGGAAGTTTGTTAGTGGCCAATAAAGGATTCGACACTTATGAAGATAAGTGAATTTCCTATGTGTTTCATAGTTATTAATCCAAAGTCCTTGGCCAAGGCAGAGATGAATAGTGATTCATAACCGGGTTAATAAACATGAAATAGAATCATAGTTATTAAGTCAATTTGGGTTTCGACAAAATCATACCCAAGACTTAATCGGGAAATTAGATGTCGAAAGGATTTTACATGTATGGAGTTGTAATCGGAATAGGTTTACTCGCTATTCACTTAATACTAGATTCATGCTACTTGCTAGGTGTTACCATGATATGTGGGTTCATAAATTAAAGGGTTAATTCATGAATAAGAGTTAATAAGATTTAACTCAAATTACAAAGTGTTGTAAACCCACTACTAGTATTAAGGTGAACCTAAAAGGTCACACTAATTATGAACAAAGGTAAAGATTGTATTTCTAATGGTTAGAATTAATTGATAAATATCTAATTTGATTAGATATCAATTAAAGGAATATATTAATCAATAAGATTGATTAATTACATTTTGGATATTACTTTAGTAATTAAGGTAATTACTAAATTAATAAAGTTGAATTTTAAAATAGGATTTTAAATTTCAAAAATCCAAAATAATAATAATATGATTATTATAATATTGGGAAAATGATATAATAATAAAGTCTTGAGAAAGATTCTCAAGATTTATTATCCAATTATTATTTATATCTTTAAATATGATTTAAGGATTAAAATAATAAATATGATTATAATAAAATGGTTGTTGATGGTTGTTTGAACTACTTAACATATCTTATTATTTTCAAAGTCAAAAGTTAGTAAATACTATTTAAATAAAATTTGATTTTATTTAATATTACTAAATGTTGATTATTTTATGCTAAAATGTTTAGTATAAATATATGCAAAATGGTTTTGCATTTAAGTGAAGTTTTTGATCCTAAATTTCTAAGTGTTAGAAAGAGAAGAAAGTGTTCTTCATAAAACTTCAAGAAAGAGTTCTTAAAATTCCCAAATAAAATTCATAAATATTCCTATACAAGAAAACCGAGTCTTTTCTACTAGCGAAGGAAAGTCGTCGGAACCGGGCTTCATAGGGTGGATACGTTTAGAGGGAAGACACTTGGATTCCTCTAGCGAGTAACCTCAAGTCGTTGAAGTTACAACCGGGAACCGATTCCCTCATCCATCATCAATAGTGAAGGAGTTCAAGACATTCGGTAAATATTTTTACTAGTATTTACTTTATAGTAACAAATCAAAATTTGTATATGATGCATGTTTTAAAGATGACGATCAGTTAATTCGCAATTAGTATGTACGGGTGTTGTATTTATACGATAAATACTTACTTTAAAAATTTTAAATTCCGCTGCGTACAGCCCGTACGGTACTATCGAACCCAACAGTGGTATCAGAGCCACGGTTATCGTCTTTAAAACAGATTTTGATTTGTTAAGACTTATGAGATAAGCAATATAATTAATTTTTTATATGATAAAAATATTAATTATAAAATTAAAAATCGTTTTTAAGCCACACGAGTCGTGTGACCTTGTCACACGAGTCGTGTGGCATGAAGAAAAATTTTGATTTTAGCTTCGTGATTTTCACACGAGTCGTGTGACCTTGTCACACGAGTCGTGTGAGCTCACACGAGTCGTGTGACGAGCCACACGAGTCGTGTGAGTCTGGGAAAAATTTTGATTTTCAATTCGTATTTTTCACACGAGTCGTGTGATAAGATCACACGGGTCGTGTGACCCTCACACGAGTCGTGTGACTCATAAATTGATATTTTATGTTCATTTCATTAGATGAATGTTTTAGGGATGATCATGAGCCTCATATTCATTATGTTTGAATGGATGTTTTCATTTTCAATATGATTGAATGAATGAATGGATGTTTAATTATGTTTTCAATATGATTGAAGAAATGTAATTTATCGAGACCTGCGAGTCTCTTGAGATGAAATTTGTAAAATTTTAAATTTTGTATCGTTAGAGATTAGATCAAGGTGGAGACCGTTCGATGACAAAGGCCCACGCATGTGTGGGTAATTTTACAAGTTGTAATCTCGAAGGCCTGTGCTTGTACGGGTAGATAGAATAAATGTAATAGAAGTAGTTCTACTATTTGTTTTATCACGTACATATGCATAGATCCATTTTGGCTCGAATGGATCGAATAGGAAAGGACATGATCATCCCACCATGCATTAGATGTATGTTAGGTTTATTTACGCTTTCGTTTCATTAGATGACTGAAACTGGTAAATAAACGTAAAGATGGTAATCGATGAGATCAAGGAACCCAAACGGATTAATTTGATTAATTCCATATCAAATCAATAATGGATAAAAATAAGTTGGAACTTATTAATCCAGGCCTTCCATCAAAAGTAGATGACATGAGATGCTACGATGTTTTATCATTGGCCACGAGTCGTGGGATGATTCTATGTCGAAAGCTGTGAACTCTATTAAATATATTGATATTCGTGAGACGGATTCCTCTTTGTGTTGGCCATGAGTCGTGGGACACTCTGGTGGGCCGTTATCATGAAAGTTTTGATGGGTTTGATTTGACACCGAGTAATATATATGGAGTCATAAAATTGAGGTATATAAGGAAAGGTGAGGCAAAACATCTTGAAGGTTGTATAGAGATACAATTGTCAAAAAGTTGACTACCGATAAAATTGTTTCATGGTGGCATCATAAAATTGGGACATGAAATATTTTTATTGGACTTCAAGCCCACTATGAAAATAATGATTTTCATAATTATAATGAGGTTCTAATTAAATTAGTGGGAGACATTTAATGTTAAAGACCTAATATTAAATGAATATAAATTCCATAGTCTAATTATTTTCTGCTTCGTTTGTTATTTTTGTAGATCAAACTACTAAAATGGCTAAGAATCCAATCGCGAGTATCCTTGATCATAATAAATTAACTGGTCCCAACTTCAATGATTGGTTGAGGAACCTAAAGATTGTTCTTCAGTCTGAGAAGCGAGAGTATGTTTTGGAAACAGCTCCTCCTCCTCCACCGGAGGATCAGACTGCTGAAGAGTATGGAGCCTACTTGCGTCATGTTGATGACAATCTCCAAGCTCGGTGCTACATGCTAGCATCAATGTCTAATGAGCTACAGAGACAGAACGAATTACTGAATAATGCTTCTGAAATCCTAACTCACCTGCAAGAGTTGTATGGTGATCGGACGCGACAAATTAGATATCAGATATCTAAAGAGCTTTTCAGGTGTCGTATGACCGAGGGCTCTTCAGTTCATGATCATGGACTGAAGATGATAGCTCTTGTGGAAAGACTCGAATCACTTGGAGTCATTATGGATAATGAACTCTATGTGGATTTATTGTTGCAATCTCTGCCAGCGTCATTCGATAACTTTGTCGTTAACTACAACATGCATAATATGGAAACTGATCTTCCAGGATTATTAAACATGTTGAAGACGGCTGAGTCCACCATTAAAAAGGACAAGCCGGTACTTCTTGTTGGATCCACTTCCGGATCAAAGGCTACTAAGTCTAAGAAAAGGAAGAGGAAGGGAAAGGTTCCCAATAAGCCCAACAAGAAGGCATATAATGATAAAGGGAAGAACAAACAGAAGGTTAATTCTCAGGCCGATCATGAATGTTTTCATTGTGGCAAAACTGGGCACTGGAAGAGGAACTGCAAGGAGTATCTTGCTAGTCTGAAAAGTTCAGGTATTTATTTTGTTGAAGTTAACTTGTCTGTTAACGATTCTTCTTGGGTATTGGATACCGGCTGTGGCTCACATATTTGCAATGATTTGCAGATGATGGCAAGAAGTAATATGCTAGATGGTGAAGAAACAATCCTAAGGATGGGCAATGGGGCAAGAGTTGCTGCTAAAGCTATTGGGACTGTTTATCTAGCATTGAATAATGATGTAAAGATTTGTCTATCAAACTGTTTGTATGTTCCGGATTTAATAAAAAACATTATTTCTATTCCAATATTGGATAAGGAAGGTTTTAAGTTCGTCATTGAAAATGGAAAATGTTCTATTTTCAAAGACACAACTTTTATTTATTCCGGAAATTTGACAAATGGGTTGTATACCATTACACCAGAAAGACCCATCCTAACCATTCAACAAAATAAAAGGAAATTAAATAATCATAGTTCATTCACAATTTGGCACGCTAGATTAGGTCATATATCCGAAAAACGGATTCACAAATTGGGACCTAAACTCGACCTTAGGGGAGAGGATAGGTTGCCTACATGTGAGTCATGTCTTAAAGGTAAAATGACTAAATCACCATTTGTTGGACAAGTGGAGCGATCTAAAGGTCTGTTGGATTTGATCCATACGGATGTTTGTGGACCACTAAATGTTAGTGCCAAGGGGAACTATCACTATTTCATAACCTTCACTGATGATTATTCACGGTATGGTTATGTGTACCTATTAAGGTTCAAATCTGAAGTATTTGAAAAGTTCAAAGAATTCAGAAATGAAGTGGAGAAACAAATTGGTAGAAATATTAAAGTTCTTCGATCGGATCGAGGAGGTGAATATTTAACAAATGAGTTTCTTGATTATTTAAGAGATAATGGGATTGTCTCACAGTGGACGCCTCCTGGAACTCCACAACTCAATGGAGTTTCCGAAAGGAGGAATCGAACATTGTTGGACATGGTTCGATCGATGATGAGTTCCACTGATCTACCTCTTTCATTCTGGGGCTATGCCTTAGAAACAGCAGCATATATTTTGAATAGAGTGCCAAGTAAAGCTGTACCCAGCACACCTTATGAGATATGGTGTGGTAAATCACCCTCATACAAGTATTTACGAGTATGGGGTTGTACTGCTTATGTAAAGCAGTTAGTGGGAGGTAAGTTGGATATGAGATCCATCTTATGTAAATTTGTGGGGTATCCAAGAGAGTCTATTGGATACTATTTCTATGACCCCTCTGAACAAAAGGTGTTTGTTTCGAGGAATGCTGTATTCTTAGAGGAAGAGTTTATCTCAAAGAATAGTGGAGTCATAGAACTTAATGAAGAACCACAAGAAATTCCACAAAGTACCACAAATAACATACCAGTAGAGACTGGACCATCTGAAACACAACCTCTTCGGAGATCCGAAAGGGTTTCTAGGGCGCCTGAAAGGCTATACCTATTGTCAAAAGACAATGAAGAGGGACTCCTTTTGGATAATGATCCAATAAGCTATGATGAGGCAATGTTGGACATTGACTCAGATAAATGGCAAGAAGCTATGCAATCCGAAATAGATTCCATGTATTCAAACAAAGTATGGACTTTGGTTGATCCACCACAGGGTATTGTACCCATAGGTTGTAAATGGGTTTACAAGCGAAAACGTGGTGGGGATGGAGAAGTTAATACTCTTAAAGCAAGACTGGTTGCTAAAGGTTATACTCAGAAGCAAGGTGTTGACTATGAGGAAACTTTTTCACCAGTAGCAATGCTAAAATCTATTCGGATATTGCTAGCCATAGCTGCGTATTATGACTACGAGATATGGCAAATGGATGTGAAAACTGCTTTTCTTAATGGAAACATTAAGGAAGACATTTATATGAAACAACCGCAGGGTTTCATATCCAGTGGGAGCGAACAAATGGTTTGTAAACTCCAAAGGTCCATTTATGGACTAAAACAAGCTTCAAGGAGTTGGAACATCCGGTTTGATGAAACGATTAAAACGTTTGATTTTCATAAGAACCCGGATGAACCATGTGTTTATAAGAAGGTAAATGGGAATGCAGTTGCTTTTGTTGTTCTCTATGTTGATGACATCCTACTCATTGGGAATGATATAGGAATGTTGAAGTCAACTAGGACATGGTTGTCTAAACAGTTTTCCATGAAAGACTTGGGAGAAGCATCCTTTATCCTAGGGATAAAAATCTATAGAGATAGATTTAAAAGGATGATCGGACTATCCCAGTCAACGTACATAAATAAGGTGCTACAACGGTTTAGCATGGAAGAATCCAAACGAGGATATATTCCAATGGGTCATGGGATTTCTCTTTCTAAGACGATGTCTCCAAAGACATCTGAAGAGAGAGAAAAGATGTCTCATATACCTTATGCATCTGCTATAGGTAGCATTATGTATGCGATGTTATGTACGAAACCTGATGTTGCTCATGCACTTAGTGTAACGAGTAGATATCAGTCTAATCCAGGTGAAAGTCACTGGACTGCCGTTAAAAATATTCTTAAGTATTTGAGAAGGACTAAGGATATTTTCTTGATATGCGGTAATGGAGAATTGAAACTGGAAGGTTTTACTGATTTCGGTTTTCAGTCCGATAAAGACGACTATAAATCCATGTCAGGATATTTATTTATTCTGAATGGAGCAGCAGTCAGTTGGAAAAGTTCCAAACAGGAGACGATTGCTGACTCTACTACAGAGGCTGAGTATATTGCTGCATCTGATGCTGCAAAAGAAGCTGTTTGGATAAGGAACTTCGTCCAAGGGTTGGGTGTAGTACCATCTGTTGTTGATCCAATAATAATTTATTGTGATAACAATGGGGCTATTGCGCAAGCAAAGGAGCCAAGATCTCATCAAAGATCCAA